>CAKOAT010230709.1:699967-828111 GCA_932364175.1 Eruca vesicaria subsp. sativa | reverse complement strand
TATCAAATCGTATATTTTCCTTTTCTTCCATTACATGCGTGCGATATATATAAATATATAAACTATGTTACATGCGTTATATGCGTCTCTAATTATTTTTCCCTAGCAAATTTCAATTGAACCTAAAGCCGCCACGTCAGTTTAATTGATATGCTAATTGATTGACAACTAAGCAAAGTTACTTTTTAATTAATACAAATTTGAGGTTACATCTTTTCAAATGTTTCTCAATTAATATATAGGGGATATTTTTGGGTAAGGGAATCAACAACTCGGTAACTGGTCTGATATGAACATGTTTGTTAGATTTTTAATGTTATCTGGCAAAAGCTAAAATATCATACAATTTTTTTTTAATGAGAATAATCTTGGTTTGTTAGGTATGATTGGAGAACACACAGTTGAAAAACTAACAAAAAAGTTAAAAAAAACATATATACTTCACATCAGTTGTTGTAAATGTATTAACAATCTTTTCCATTTATCAATTAAAGGTTACGGATAATTCAACTTCCGTAAATCAACGATCACTGAACTCTTAAGAATTGGCAACAATGTGACGATACTTTCGGTTAACTAATTAGTGTCATTAATAAAGAGCTTAGTCTTTTATTCTGTGCTCAAACTTCGGACCAGAACAGATTAAGTAACTGTTTCTCGAAAAAACAGGCAGATAATAAGTCTATTAGGTTTAACTAAAGAAAACAAAATTATAACCAACGTGTGTTATATATGAACGTGGAGATGTATTACAAATCCGCAGACCACAAAAACAGAGATAAAGAAACCGTTTTAGAAGAAACTACTTTTTTTCTTGAAAATGGAGATTGTTAAATTCGTCATCACTACCATCATTTTTGCACTTTCCACCATCTCATCGTCTAAGGCCGCAACTACACCGCCGAGTGGGGGAGCAGGAGATGCTCACTCTAAGCCGTGTATACAGAAACTGGTTCCGTGTCAGCCGTATCTTCACTCGGTGATTCCTCCGCCTCCAGCGTCGTGTTGTATGCCGTTGAAGGAGATTGTCGAGACCGATCTGAACTGTCTTTGCTCCGTCTTCAACAACGTTGACATGCTTAGATCGCTTAACCTAACTAAACAAAACGCGCTTGTGCTCCCTAAAGCTTGTGGCGCTAACGCTGATGTGTCACAATGCAAAGCCAGCACTGGTGAGTAACTTATTACAACGACGTCGTTTATTATGTTTCTTGTTTCTAGGATAATGCACACATTGTTTTTCCTGAGTTTGATTTTTGTGTTTGCGATTGCGAAGGCACTACTACGCCTACGACTTCGCCGGGAACTACTAAAACTCCTCCGGCATCTCCAGCTGGTATGAATAAAAAACGAATTTTCTGTAACCATTTTTCTAACAATTTCTTGAATATTGGTTAGGAATTAAAAATATAATTATAGTTTGCTATTTTATTTTAGAAATATTCTCTTTAGAAGAAGAGTTTTTTTTTTATTGAAAACTTCAGAAAAAGAGGTTACAAGTTTATAGTTTATTACTCAGCTTTTGTTTTTATTTATTTTATTTTTAAAATAATGAACAGAAAGCGGCTCAACCGGAGCTTCAGGTTCTTCAACGGCCAAACCATCAAACTCGGCTCCGGCCATCAACTTCGCGGGACTTAGCTTCACCTCCGCTTTTGTGGCATTGGCAACAATCTTCTTCTGATCTTATAATAAGTCACGTCTTTATTCATTTTTGGTAGGTTTAAAATGTTGGAAAACTACTATTATCATATGACGTTTCGGTAATTGAGTATTAATGTGTACTATGAAATTTCTAATAATAGTAATAAGTTCCAACAGCTCTTTATCAGCATTTTCTTCCTCTGACTAAATGCCGAACAGTAAAAATCGTCTCATCATGGTTTTTGTTTATATTTGACGCCTAAATTCTATTGAGTTAGGGGGCGGGAAACAAGCTGAAGGATATTATAAACAAACCTAATCATCTAAGTATTGTCTAAATATATATCATTCACAAACATGTACATCATTACAACTCAATATGAATTTATGAATTATAATACTGACGACGTTACTAGTTCAAGCTATTGATTTTACAAAAAACCCTGGTTTAATAATATATATGTCAAGTAAATATGTTTTTTTCAAGTAAATATGTTTGAAATAGGTATATACCTCGTTAGAGTTTAATGGCTACCGTATTTGGAAGCTAGCTTTTTAGCTACTGTCAAAATAATGTTATAATAAATTATCCCCTCTTTCAAATATGTTGAAAATAGTTAGCTTACTTGAGATCCCCTTCTCACTTTAATTATAACTTTTGTGTCCTCCAAGTGTTTGTGACTGTTTGTTTTAAGATTATTGATTTAACAAATCTTGTGACAGTTCATCAAATGGATTTGGTTTAAATTATTGCCAGACTGGAGTAAATACAATATAAAATTAGCAAGAAACAAAAAAACAAGTAGAATCCAAAGTCCAGGGCACTTTACAAATAAAATCACATAATGTGAAACAGTGTGTGATGTCCGACAACGACAAATACATATACGCAAGTAAACAGACAGCCACATACACATCAGTGTGTATGTATCCATCATATGAAAACATAAGTTAAAGAGTGTTTTAACGACAATTATTTTTTATACAATTCACATCTCAGAAAAGCAAAATACCATTGCTAATACATTAGTGGATGTAGTTTTCTTAAGTCGATTAGAAATTATTCATACATATCGATCTATTTATACATGGATGTATATTTTTACTGGTAAATTAAAGTAAAACATAAGTAGTCACGTGGATTTATATTTCTACATTTGAATAGTTACGGAATACATATCACATATGACATGCATGCTATTGTAATTTGAATATTATAAGACGTTGATTAATGATCATATAAAATTGTGGCAACTAATAACGATATACATTTATACATGAATGATGGATGTATCCAGACAGCTAATGAGCTGTAGATATATGATGTAATACTTTGTTTCATGGTACCGACTTATGTAATCTTTGTATTTGGCTTTTGGAATTTATAGAAACCCATGAACTAAAATTTAATATTATAACAAGTAAAAAAAAAGGGTAGGGGTGGGGGAGGGAGGGAGGGAGAAGCCATGTCTCATAATGAGTTAGGTAACGTCGTGACTCGAGCTCAGCCCAATCTCCCAGCTCTTCACAATCACACCCATTCTTCCTCCATGTGTTTTTCCTTTTATCTACTGTTCTCTCTATATATATATACTAATTTTATTCGAATAATTATTTATTCACTTACTTTAAAACTTATTTTCACAATCACAGAATATCACCCATTCGTGTAAAACTAAAAAAGAATAAATAGGTGATGTCGATTATGTTACGACTAGAGAAAAAAATACCCATACCAGAACTTGTTAAAATACTTGGTTCTTTCTATTCTTTTTGTTTGCCAATTAAAAACTGTCTATGGCTTTAGTAAAAAAAAAAGGCACTGTCTATGGCATATTTATTAGACATGTTAAATATTAGTAATATATTAGACGGTCTAAAATAGTACGAAATTAATGTCTAAATTTCCTCTGCTTTTTGTCTTATTACCTTGATTCATGCTAGCTGTTTTCTGAATACGAACATTTAGTTCTAGCTGACCTCTCTCTCAACAAAAGGTCACAAATATATTTTCATTAGGAGTACTCCATATTTTAGTGATTTTTAAGTGTTCGGTAGAACTAAAATTAAACAACTAAGCTGCAGGTGTTTATAAGGGCTGAATCTGATTAATTATCGAGTTTGACTTGATTATATGACAATTAATATTGTTGAAATTTGAAACAAAAATCTTTCTTTTTGTAGTTTAATTACTTAAACTATACTCCTATGACCTATCAGATAGATAAAGTCCCTAAATAAAGTTAAGAAACGACAACTATGAACCGGAAGAGAGAAGATACACACAGTTGTACACAACCAGCAAACAAAATTAATTTATACTTAATCACCACTTAGTTCATAAACTAATACAACTAAATGTATAGACATAATTATAAAAGCCAGCCCATTTCTAAGAAACTTCTCTCTCTCTTTCTCTGTATGTCAACTTTCTCTTTCTCTTGTTCTTGATTCTACTTTGTTTACATAATGGGAAACACATCTTCATGCGCTCCATTGACCATACCATCAAACTCATCATCAGGAGTAGTCAAAATCTTAGCTCCGTTCACCGGAACGCTCCAAGTCTTCTCAAAACCCATCAAGACTTCCCAAATCGTCTCTCAAAACTCATGTCAATTTATAACCGACTCAGCTTTGCTCCAAATAGGCCACCGAGTCACCGCCGTATCTCCCGACGAGTTCTTGCGGCCGAGACGACATCTATACCTCCTACTTCCGACAGACATGCTGTTCTCTGTCTTAACACACGAAGAGCTAGCTCTCATCTCCGAGAAAGCAGCAGAGATACTCAATGAAAGCCGGTATAACCATTTGAAGAAGATATTCCGAAGAAGAAACTCATCGTCGGTTAATGATGATAATCAACAAGATCATGATCATGGTGTGGAAATAAAACAAACCCTAGAAGAGAAGGTACTATACGAATCCAAATATGGATCTTGGAGACCTGGATTGGAGACGATCGTGGAGAGCTAAATGGATTGTTAATTATTTTTTTAATGTATTATATAATATCAATCGATCATAGACGAGTATTCTTTAATTTGTTCTTTATTTTTTTCTTGATAATTTTTGTCCGAGTTTTAATGAGAAATTGAGGCTTAATTATATATGCTGGTTCTGTTCACGATATCGGATTTTAGTTGTATTAATAGGTTAACTGTACATATAATATCAGAGTCGGTCCTAGAATTCGAAATGCTAGAAGCAAAACAAAATGTGGTCGTTTTAAAAAAAATAAAAAATAAAAAAAGAATTGTACCACTACATTTCGAACCACATTCGATCGGATGTGTAGATACTCTAAACCTACCATTAGACTACACAAACCTTTTGTAAAATGTGGCCGAAATTTAATGTTAAAATTTACGGCCGCAAGCATTCGCTTAGCTTCTGTCAAGGGCCGACACTGTATAAAATATTAGAGATTGGCATGAACCATGAGGAGCAGATTATATGCATATCTATAATATTTGTGGCTGGTATATATTCATCTCTAGCATAAGAACAAGTACTGTAGTATTTTCATTTCAATAAGAAATATACTTTCGAGTACCTCACATGCAAGCAGGGCCATTTAGCAACCCGGATGAAACATTGGAATTGGCCCCTAAACTTTTTTGAAAAAAAAATACATGTATAGAGATTCTCAAAAAAAAATTTAAAATCCCCAAATCTGTAAATAAATGTTTTTATATGAAATTGTTAAATAATCGTCTTGGCCTCCATAATTCTCAGAGAGCGGACTCTACATGCAAGTAACTGATTTGACTTGATAATTGATACTAGTATTATTCTAGGCTTTAGCCTTTAGGTATTAATCCGACAGCTCTAATGGTCAAGGAAGGTGTATTTTTTTTTGTAACACTTCAAGGAAGGTGTATTTCTAGCTGTTTATAGTAAATCAAATTGTAGGTACAGCTATTCTAGTATTCGGTAAATATATATTTTTATATATGAAGTTTTAGTATCTGTATAGATTCAACTTTGGTACGTATATATTAGAGAGTTTTACATAAATAATGAAGTTTTCTAATTAATATAGGTTTGAGGATTTTATTGGAACCATATGTAGAAACTCCGAATATAAAGTATATATCGTCAGCCGAACTAATTAAAGGAGGGATATAAGAAATGACCCGGGCAGTCTTTCGTCCTAGGCCAAAAGTCTACACCTACCTTAAGGATACGTGTATCATAATATATACTACAATCAAATTATACGAAGTAAGACATAGGTAGAAATACTGGTTATGACTTATGAGTAATGTTCAATTCAGTTTATAATTACGTTTATTTATTGCTTGAAAAATATGAAAACTGCAAGCCATAATTGAGATTCAACCACTCTAATATTAATTAAGGATACGTGTATCATAATTCATACTATTATACAAGCTAGCTTTTAGCATTAAAAATCAAATCATACGAAGTAAGACATACGTAGAAATACTGGTTATGAGACTTATGAGTAATGTTCAATTCAGTTTATAATTAAGTTTATTTATTGCTTCAAAATTATGAAAACTGCAAGCCATAATTGAGATTCAACCACTCTAATATAAATTTAATGTCTCGTTTCTATTATTATGTATCCGAAAACTTAAAAACTCATAGCAAAAACCAAATCAAAACTCGCATTGGACATATAATCTCAGTATACTGTATACCAATTGCAGCACTATAAATGTATCACTAGGTGAGAGAAGCTTTGTAATATACTGGGCCAGGCCCATTTTACAAGATTATTGGTTGTATGATCCATGCTAGGCTTCTAGAAAACATAGACTTAGAAAAGCAACAAAATGTGAGTCATATTAAATAGATAGATAAAATGTTACATATAATAAAAATGAAATAAAGGAATCCATGGCCTAATAGCGTGTTTACGTAGGGACGAGTATGTGGATGAGAGCATACTCTTTTACTATTTTATTTAGTGGTAAGGCATAAACAAACAAAAATGAGTCATCCACTTGCATAGCTTCCCCATGCGCTCATGTAGCGCGTGCCACTTACCCTCTTCCATTTTTTCTCCTCCGTGTCTGTGCCGAGGTTTTTTTTGGTCGTTAACGAGTTGACTTTTTTTATTGTTGGATATCTAGGTTTCTTAGTTTGATTTTTCTATAACAATTTCTAGAAGTAAAACGAAATAAATGTGATAAAATTTTGATTACGAGACTACATACAATGGTCATTTACCTTTGACATTATGATCGTACGTTCTATAGACTTTTTTAATCAGTTTATATACATTTTATATGGTGTTTTTTCATAATTTCGAATTTTAAATTGTTTTTCTGGTAATATGTTAATTTGTTTTTAAATGGTTATTTACATCAAAACTGACCTCAAGGTTTGTTGTTACCAATAAAGTTTTCTGTTATAGAAATGCTCAATTTTGTTAGAAATCTGAATCCATTTGGCAGAGAGTTGTCTCACTAACAAAACAAATCTCAGAACAAAGAAACAAAAAAAGAGAGTTGTCTCACTAACAAAACAAATCTCAGAACAAAGAAACAAAACAGTAAAGCTTAGATTCAGGTGCTATAAATAAAAATGTAGCAAGTTGATATACAAAACAAATAAATAATGAGTTTCATAAAATAATCAAACGGCTGGACGAAACGTCGTCACATTCACAAGCGCGTGGGAGTTATAAACAATCTCATGTGATTTTCCATATAAAGACAGTCCCAAAACCTAACCATCTCAACAAAAATCACATCTCTCTCTCTCTTCCTTTCTTGTTGCTTATCCATATCTCTCTCTCTCAAACTTCCTTAAATCAATTCTCTCGAATTCAAGAACAGAGCCTTTTTGATTCATCTCCCTCTCTCACGTGCTCATAATTCATTAAAATCTTTAAAGACCAAAAGAGGGATTCAAAAAAATGACAGGCTTCTCCGTGTCTCTTATCGTCTCAAACTTTTCAAACGTTGCCTCGTATCTGTCTCCGATCTTCGAGACCATACCGTCAAAGGTTGTCCCTGCGCAGATAGAGAAGGTTGTCTCTTTGGTCTCTCGCACCGGTAGAGATTTGCAACGTTACGATAACTCTGGCTATCGTCAAGTCGTTGGGTACGTCTTTTTCCCACGAATTTTATTTATTAAAAGAAAATGACTCAAAATATTATATTATCTCTGAATAATGTATAGGCTTATAGCTATCTTGATATTGTCTGGTTGTAAAAAAAGTATTGTTGGAACATTATTCTGGATTTTTTTTTAAAATTAATAATTAAAAATATTTTTTGTCATAAATTGTTAAAGAAAATATTCTGAAAAGCTTTATTAACAATCACTAATCTGTGTTCTTTATTTATAAAAAAAACTCAAAATATTAAATTATCTCCGTATGATGTATAGGCTTATAAAATCTTTGATATTGTCTGGTTGTGAAAAAAAAATTGTTGGAACATTAATCTGGAATTAACAAAATAATAATAATTAAAAGTTTCTTTTTGTCTAAGAAAATATCTGAAAAGCTTTATTTTAATTTCTGCAGATGTGTACCGTACCGTTACAAGACACAACAAGTCAACGGAACAGAATCAAGAGCAATAGAAGTTCTTCTCATCAGTGCTCAAAAGGGGAAAGGAATGTTATTCCCAAAAGGAGGTTGGGAGACAGATGAATCAATGGAGGAAGCAGCTCTTAGAGAGACCATAGAAGAAGCTGGTGTGACAGGGGAGCTAGAGGAGAAGCTAGGGAGATGGCAATACAAAAGCAAAAGACATAACATACTTCACCATGGATACATGTTTGCTTTACTCGTTGACCAAGAGTTTGAGCGATGGCCTGAAGCTGAGATGAGACAACGCAAATGGGTGGGGTTGGATGAAGCAAGAGAGGTATGTCAGAATTGGTGGATGAGAGAAGCTCTTGAAGCATTTGTTAACCTGAAAGGTAACGCTGAGGAGGTGGAGATCGAAAGTAGAGAAGATGTTTAGAGTTGGTGGAACAGAGCTTTAGACTTTAGAAACCCGTCCACGGTGATCATTTGTTTTGGTCACAATGTCTCTCTTTGTCTAATTGAGAGATGTGGACAAAGTTTTGATAGTTTGAAGATTGAGAAGTCAACTTATTATAAGTCTTCCTAATTTTATTCATTCTTTTTGTGTATTTTGATGATTCATTCATTCTTTGATTGTGAATAAACTGCTAGACCTTGAATAAAACGTTTACTGCTAATCCAACCACATGATGGTCTGTATTAATGCTATGGAAATTGTTAGACAGTAGTTAACTGCTTTGTAAATGAAAGCAGTAGACCGATTATTAGGAGTTTAGACGTTAACAAAATAATGATCATATTATCATATAGTTTAAATTTTTTTAACTACATAGTTTATTTTTTTTAACTACATAGTTTAACTTGGGTTTAATTATAAAAACTATAATTATAATAATTGTATATATTAAAAACAAACAAATTTGTAAACTTTAACAAACATTATGGCTTGGTTTAACAGATTTTTTTTGGTAACTGGTCAAACAAATTTAGACTATTTTAGATCGATGTAGACATTGGACAACCTCATCTATGAGAGAAGAGGATAATCTCGATATATATGGTTCTGCACATACCTAGTATATGTGATCACAAATCTGGTGGATTGACCAAAATTCATGATAAAGATTGATGTGTTCCAGAGATTACTTGAGGTGTAGACGTGAATTTGTTTCATATTTTTTGGAATAGTAATTGTCTGGTGGATTCTTTAGTAAGAGAAGCAAAGATCATCGGTCATATTATTTTTATATAGATCAGATCCGATTAAACATAAATGTTTTTTTGAAGAATCGGTTTGCCTAACCACTACATATCGATCTAGACTAATTTATATCAATTTTAATGGATTAAAATTAGAATTTTAAGAAAATCGGTTCTAGCCATTTTACTGGTTCTTCCAACATGAGTCTATGATTAACATACAGGCCCATTTAGATACTAATGGGCCCTAAAATGATATAATTCCAGGCCATTATTGTAGCTTAAACCCTACCTCGGGGTGGGTTTATCTTTCTCTCCAAGGCGCGCGAATCGCGAACGCTTGATCTTTTACAACACCTTTTCCTCCTGTCGGATTCTACTCTACTTCTCTAAACCTCTGAAAATGTCTGCTGATTCGAGTGCTGAACCGTCTGCTGCTGGTTCATCGGGTTCTAACGAGAGCCCTACAAAGATTGAGCCGATACGGATGCCAACCGTCGAGGAGATGAGAGCCCAAGAGGTTTGGAACAACTGCGCTGTCAAAAGTGTAGCTAGTGGCGTCATGGGTCTGTTCCCAAATTTCTCTCCTTTCTCCATCTATAATTGCTTCACTGCTTCAAAGATTTCACTTTTAGTTGTTGTCTTTTTTTTTTTTAAGTTAGTTGTTGTCTTGTTTTTTTGTAACAGAATATTGTGTACATTCTTTAAATGCTCTCAGAGAGTTGTTTCTGTTATAAGGCTTCTAACTTTACGCTCGTAGTTAATAGATATTGTTGTTCCTTGTATTAAATAGGCATGTGGGAATATTCAGTTAATTATTTGTGAATTGTGTGTGTGTAGGAGGAGGGCTTGGGTTGATGATGGGTTTGTTCTTGGGAGCGTTGGATAATCCTATAATGCATGATACGATGACTGGTAGGCAGCAGTTTGTGTACACAGCTAAACAAATGGGGCAAAGGAGTTGGAGTTCTTGCAAGACTTTTGCGGTTATGGGTTTGGTTTACTCTGCTGCTGAATGCATTGTCGAGAAGGTAAATATATATATGTTATTCACCCCACACTAACTCCTCATGATCGTTACTTTCAATTCCTTACTTTTTTTTTTCGATTTTAATTCTCTCAAAATTAGGCAAGAGCGAAGCATGATATAGTAAACACTGCTGTTGCTGGATGTGTGACCGGTGGTATAATGTCTGCACGAGGTAATAATGTCTTATCATTTTCTTTCTGTGGACTGTTAAGTGTCGAGAGGTTTTGCAAAGTCTTGATTTTCTGACTAAGTGCTTTTGTTCCCCTGACAATTACTTCATCTGATTCTTTTACTACATACGTTTCTTTCAAGAGATTGTTTATTTGGTTGAAGTCATTTAAATCTATTTGCAATTTGCTTTCATGATACGTTGTGTCTCTAAAGGATTTTGATGAATTTCTTTTCAGGTGGGCCAAAAGCTGCGTGTATAGGTTGTGCTGGCTTTGCAACTTTCTCTGTACTGATAGAGAAGTTCTTCGATAGGCATACATAAAACCAACAATATTATCTAACAAAAGCCATTGCTGGTAAATTGTTTTAATACTTTTGAAACATAGAAAAAAAGTGAGGCTTCTTTTGATTGAATATTAGTTCAGCTATTGTCATTATTTATTTATTTATCTCATATACATTCAGGCTCCAATATTATTAAAGTGTTATTCAGTCATTGAGAGCCTATAAACATGTCAGATCCTAAAGTTCCTTCTCTGTTGCGCAAGAAACCATGACCATATCTCTGTATTTTCTATCTCGAGTTCTCAACATTTGTCTACATTGAAATAAGGTTCAAGCCTCATAATTCAACATTTGAAAGGCAATTTTGAATAGAAACGTTGTCAAATTGATATCTCTGATTCAAAAATATCCAAACCCAGTACAAGATTCGTTTCTCACTCTAATCACTCCCAAGTCCTAATTGCCAACTCTGTACAATCTCTTCCAAAGGGTTAATAAACCATACAAATACTCACAGCTAACCAAAAAATAGTCTTCAGATTTTAAGAATGGTGTTCTTGACAGCACAAATTACTTCAACAGGCATTGGAGCATTGGGTTTCTGTCTCTTGGTGTGGAGTATGAACTGCCATCGAAGTAACCAAAGTCTTCATCTGCGTCTGTTATATAACTGTACCTTATCACAAGACTCGGTGTCGTCTGTCAGAATCAAGCAAATACTTTTTCAGAAAACGTCAAAGACAGAACGAGTGCTGATAAAATGTCCAGTAGACAAGAGCGGAAACTTACAAGAAAACTATGAGTTATTCCATGGTTGATACGCAATCTCTGGATGGTTCTTCATCATTCTTCTTGGAAAATAGTGAAAACAAAGCAAGTATCAATTACAATGCCAAGAAAGAAAGCAAAAGAAGAAAGTTTACACTTGATCAACATTTTTGACATAAATGCGAGTGATGCAGCGAAAGAATCTAACCTCCAACACAGATTTAGCTTCAAAATCAAATGTTTTGCAAAGTATCTCATACTTGGCCGAGAAAGTCTGCACAATAAAAAATGTAGAAGACACTTAAAGATTTAGCTTCGGAATCAAATGAATGCCGCCTAATACAAAGACACTGAAAAAGACTAGTGATTCTGTACCGGATTAGCTTTCGATGGTGAAATGCTTGATATTCTGTATCTGAACAAAAAAAGTAAATGAAGACTTTGAGATGTTTGTAGGACAAGTTTACAAGACTCGAGAAATACTTGATTTTAGGAAAAATATTGACTATAGGAAAACATTGGGAACCCCATCAACACTTCCAAAATTTACTATATGGAATAAGATAATCTTCCAAAAGGTTACCTCTTACCCTAGCTTGTTCATGTAGAAAGTCTTTGCCAATGCATTGGATGTTTGAACAGTCAGCACGATAGCACTCATCTGATTCTGAAAATAAGAACACAAACCACCATACTATCATTAAAGCTATGAAACCTGAAAGTAAAAAAAGCAAGTAGATTGAGAGACTCGTAATGGATCCAACCTTGGAAGCAATGAGCTCTATCAACTGCATTAAAAACTCTCCCAATCCTTTTCCTTGAATCCGAGATTCCAGCTGAATCTCATACACATAGAGAACAGGTATCTCTTCCTCTAGAGTAAACCGGTAATGCAAAAATCCAGCAATCTGATCACACCCTTCCTCGCAACTTCTTTGAGTAGACACCTCAGCTTTACCACGCAGCTCCCGCACAAATATATAGCGTGCGTCTGCAGAAGACTTCTCCTTACGTTTCACCTTAGCTTGAAGTGGCCAATTAGACCCATAGAATCCTTCCATGTTCTTCTGTCATGTAAAACAAATTCAGACGAATATTCCTAAAGAGCTGTGTTTATAATCGAATATAATAAAGCAAACATCATTTTTTTTTGTTATAACCTTCAAGAGCTTTCGAATGTGTTGTTTCAGGGACGAGGAAAGTCTATCTCCACGCCCAGATTCCAAGTACACAGATAAGTCTACAAGACGTAAGGAACAACACAGACACAGAATTAGCTCAACAAGTGATCATAACCAAGTGATCAAAGTACACAGCTCATCGAACTTAAACTACATCTACTTCATATCATGTTGTAATCATTATTAACAATCATTAGAAAAACGCAAGTTCTTATCCTTAGGCTATCAACGTGCTTTCAATCAGATCATATTCGTGAATTCCAAGACCAAAAATTTCACAAACTGGCGAAAGTCTAATAACGAGGAAGAAATGATTACCATTTTTTGTGTAACGGCGGAAGGAATCAAAGGGAGAAAGAGGATCGAGTACGGAAGAAGCTCTTTTTATAAGGTCATTAATCTTCTTCTTCTTCTCCAATATCTGCATGATGTATCACCAAATTTCCAATCGAATTTCGAATTCTGGGAAAACATAAACAGTAAAAAAAAAGAAAGGTTTCGGCATTTTCACCTTTCGCCGTTTACTCGAATCCATGGTTCACCAACTATCGCTGATCCCGCTCTACCTCTTCTCTATTTAAGTAGGAGTCGGATCCATCAAAACGGGTTTGGATCCAAATCAGTTCCGACAAATAATAATACATGACGTCAGCGTGTAGAGTAAAATTCGTTTAAATTGGATAGAGAGGCCCAGTTTCGTTTGTGAGATTACTACAAGGCCTTTTATCTTTAGTTTATGTCAATGAGTAACTAACTAACTCTTTTGGGAAAAATGTCAAAACTTGTCAAAAGAACTGCTCAAATAAGCGTTTGATCAAAATTGTAAATTTAGTTGATTTCAACTTGGTATTCCTTCACAAGTTCTTGTAAAACAACGCAAAAGACAATACATGAATATTTAGCAAAGTTTGCAGTATCTCTCCAGCATAAAAAAGATGATTAGGAATCAGGAGCTTTTCTCTTCCTATCATTAACAGATGATGAAGCATTAGCACCATCAAGTTTAGACTGACCAAACACAGACCTGCACATTCCAAAGGTTTTCTTTTGTACATTAGAATCAAACAGTTTATACTAGGAAGAGAAAGAACAAGAATGGGTCAAAATCTCTTACCCGCACGTTGAACATTTCTTGTGATGCTCACAGAAAATTGACAGACACACTGAACATACATACCCCATATCTATAGTCTTCTTGTGGCAAAAACACCTGCAAGATAAACCAATCTTTAATAATATGTGGAGGAGACCACAGACATTGAAGAGTTCTGTGATTTGATCACTTACGATGCTCGGAAATCAACTCCTACAGGTTTAGGAAGTTGTATAAAACTACGGGTGTGCAAATCCGTTGCAAAGATCGTCTTTTACATGCAAAACAAAATAATCCAAGGTATAGGACACATTGAGTACGCTAATTTCACTGTAGTGAGAGGCACATAAACATGCGCAGTGCACGTGCAATTGTTTGGACTTGAGATAAAGAGCATACCGTTAGAAACTGAAACAGCCCATCCAACTGTTTAGGTGCATGATGTACTCCGCCGGTTATGTAAGATGCCTACATATATGCCACAAGTGATGACAAAACTAATGCATAGCTTGAGGAGGTAAGAAGTATCTACTTGCACCTGAATGATATTACCTGCTGCAAAAATGCCGAGTTCTGTGTACCTATGTAACATGAATCAATAGGAACCTACACAACCAATTGATGAAGTGACTTGAGCCTTTAGGTACATATTTATTGAAACTCTGAGAACGTCAAGAAGCTTAAATCCCATAGAACCAATCAAAATGAAGAGTACCATTAGGCGTTGGGCAGAGAAGATAGAGTTCATAACAGCTACATATCTGAAAAAACATAACGAAATTTTTCATGAGACCAGACAAACCTAAGAAAATACTGCAAGTAGGAAAAGGTTATAGAAGAGAACATACTGTTCCGGGCCATCTGGAGAACCTTGCAAGCATAAAATCTGTATTTCATATATATGCCAATTGCACAATCAGCTCTATTTTATTGGACTAAGCAATCAAACAAATAAACCATAGAAGGGATATGTATGAAATTATACTTTAAGCTGAAGATTGAGTAATATCATCTAAGACAATTGTTGAGATGTATATCATCATACTACACACGTACCCGAGGCTGGGGATGAAGATGTCCAGAACGGAAAACCCTCTGTATATCTAGCCAGAAAATCAGACAAAACAAAAAGTGAAGACCACATACATATATTCATTACCAAATGACATCAATGGTCCTAGAGACATGCCATCTGGTTTAGCGGAGAACACACATATCAACCTAAAAACGCTATCAGTTTAGTTTAAATAGAGAAAGGAAGCTACTAGACCTTAAGATTACTAGCAGGTCTTATGTAGTATACAAACAAATCCCCATCCATTTTCACTTGCAAAAAACACACAGCAACAAAGACTGATCAAACGCTAAAACGCAATCTCTCTCAAAAAGGATACAGCAGAGAGCCATAGAGAGTGATCCTGACAAAAGAGAAGAAGCTATCCTCTCCACATGCTCATCCTCCTTGGCAAGCTCCTCATCTCTAGCAATAAAATCTTCCAATTTCTCCAGCAAAGACCCAAAAAGAGCAGGCATTCCATTTCCACCACTCTCAGAGCTCACATTCGAAGTCAAAGACGAATCATAAATGTAATCACAAGAACTGTAACCAGTAGCTATCACCACAACTTGGTTCAACTGATTCAACCCCAAAACCGCGTTCAGAAACGCAAGCACCTACCATTAAACAAAACATCAAAATCATGAAACGAAAAGTATTAACAAGTGAGAAAGAGACACACTTACTTACATGAGAGAGGAACTGAGAGAAGGTAGTTGATGTAGTGTCCCAGAAGAAGGGATTCGTGTCAAGTAACAACACGAGGAGACTTACATCATCTGACACCAACAAAACAAATCACGATTAATCAGTAATGAAGGTAAAGCGATTCATTGTAAGCTAGGGTTTCGAGGGGAAGACCTGAATAGAGCTTAGAAGCAACGGACGCCATAGCTTTCACAGAATGTAAGTCGGAGTTTTAGTGTCGGGGAAACTTCCCGCCGGAGATGAGATCCGATTTTGCTAAATTAGTGCCGGTAAACTGTCGTCTTGAGCTTCCGATGATTCGAGGGACACTAGAATCGGAGTTTCGACTGCTATAAAAAAACTTACTGAGAAGCATCGGAGATCCGGATCTGGTAAACGGGTTTTGACCCGATTCAGGTCGAAGCCCAATAGTGTACGACGCAAGCCCAACATATTAACTAGGTGTACGAAAAAGACCACAACAGAACCGGAGCCGAACGAAATATCCAAAATACCCGAACCGAAACCAAAATATCCAACTCGAAATAGTTCGCATATTTCTATATCCAAAATAATCGAATTAAACCGAATCTGAAACAAGAACCATATCCAAATATAAAGATGTTAATTGTATATACATATAATATAACTAAATGTATAATTTTTAATTTAAAAATCTGTTATGTTGAAAAATTAAATTATTATAAATTAGAACTATCCAAAATATCCAGATATTTTTTATCATAAATATCAGAGATATTTATCTAAATTATTCTATTTATTTTCTGATATTCAACTTGAATTACCCGAACTAAATGGAAACAAATGAGAACCATTTTTTTTTGGGTCAAAAATGAGAACCATTTTTTCTCTGAGAAATTTCAGATAATTTTACTATTCCAACCAAATTGAACCGATCCAAAAATAGCTCAAATAGTAAATTGATTCTCTAGTCCGATACCCAAAAGCTGAAAATCCCAGACCTAATGTTAACTACCCATTAATCTTTAATTATTCGTATTTTCTTGAGAATTAAATTCTAAACACGGTGTTAAAATAGTTACACAATCGTATATAATACGTGATAATACATTTGGTTTGGGAAATTTAAACCCGCCGGTTTAGCCAATCCATTATGACTCCAGCGATAATTCCTCGTTCCGGTTCAAAGAGCAGATCATGCAACAATCCATCAAACAGCTTTATCGACTTGTCGGACGAGGAAGCTTCATCATACAGTCTCTGAGTAGCTTTAGGATCAGTAACCGTGTCAGCCGTGCCGTGAAGCACAAGAAACGGGACCTTGATTCTATTCAGGTTCTCTAACAAATGAGAACCAAGTCTGAGGATCTCGTAACCGGTTCTTGCTCTGATAAACCCGGTGTAGACTAACGGGTCGGAGTATTTAGCCAATAGAGCTTCCGGGTCACGAGAAACAGGCTTTATTTTCTTTTTTGCAGCACTCAACTGGTACCTTGGGATGAGGAACGCGAGGAATGGTGCAATTACCTGTTGAAGAAATGTTGTAATGTTTTCAAGATGAAGAGACAAGAAACATGTTCAGGTTTTTCAGGTTTGACGTACACCAAAGATGGGATGAGATGGTTGGACTCCAACTGCGGGTGAAGTTAGCACAATCCCTGAAACTCGAGCTTCGATCTTTGGGTCTAGCATTGCCTGCAGAAGTAGTTTATATACTCAACATATGGTTTCAAGAGAAATGGTTATCAATATATGGTTTAAAGATCTTTTGACCTTTAAAATGATGGCTCCTCCTGTTGAGTGACCTACGCAGAAACAGGGCAGTCCGGGGTTTTCTGCAATCACCTTCTCAAGAAACGAGCTCTGCAGATATGTGGTTGTAACTTGTAAGAGATGGAATATGGTTTATGAAAATGTTGGTCTTGACTATACCAAATCAGTGACAGCATAATCAAGAGAAGGAACATAAGCATGAAGTCCATCGCTTCCACCATGACCTGTTCGGTCAATATACCACTCCAATGAGTAACGAAACATAGAATTTCTACACTGGTAAATGCTTAACACGATCATTACTTGGGAGTTACTAAAAAGTGGTATTACCGATCCAATCTAATCCATAGACCTTGAATCCACTGATATTTAGCTGCTTTGCAAAATCACTATACCTGCCACTGTTGTGCGTATGAATAAATTCAGTTAGGCTTCCTATATGGAAAAGGATAATTGGTAATCAATGATCAAAAGCTACAAAACAAACCTGTGTTCGTTCAGACCATGTAGCAGAACAACAAGCCCCCTGCAAGCAAAGCTCACATAAAGATATTAGCCAAATAAAAAGATTAAAAGAAGAAGACAATACACAAGTCCATTGTATTATATAGTCAGGAGATCTTGAAGTCCATTGTATAATATACACTCAAAAGTTTCTCTAGACCAATTCTTCAGTGTTTCTGTTATACATTGATCTTCGAGAACTCGTGAGTCTTGACTAGTTAGCAGAATCATCAATCATCATTCAAAGATAGTCTCAGCTATTTGTTTTATCTTAATTCACATGAATATTAACAACTAGTCTCAAACAAACACAGCATAACGAATCCAAGACATTCAACCAATGAAACAAAGAAATGCAACCACGGCATAATGTTAACAGCTAGTCTCAAACAACTCCTTGGTCTAAGAGCATTTGTCTTATAAATTATAACACTAAGGAATCTAAATAAGGCACAATAGAATCCAATGTAGCAAGGTAAATGCCGAGGTAATAGCTAGGACCAGCTGAGAAAAACGACAGAAAAAATAATCAATATCATAATTAAAAGCTCAAATTCTCGAGAACCACAAGTCTCAGATCTTTTTATTTTCATCTACCAAAGTTTCCATAGAAACTATCGAATCATCAGTAACCGACAAGACAATGCAAATACTCTAAAAAAAAACGAAATTCGTAGGTAAAAGAGAGTGGACCTGTTGTTAATGGAGCCGACACGTGTCCACGACTGAGTAAACAACGTGTCACCTCTCTTGGTGGTGAACAAGGAGAAATCTCTAACGGAGCTTCTATCGCCACCGTTATCCTCCAAAACCCGCTGCATTGCTAAACCCCGTCTAACCGCCACTTCATCCTCATCAACCACCGTCTTCCTCGTCGGCGAAGGCGAAACGCAGCAAACGATGTTCCTCTTCCCCTGCTTCAACGGTTGGAGACACTTGAGCTCCCGTGAGGAGGAGAAGAGAGCGGTGGGTCCAGGTGTTAGGATCAACGGTGAGGATATTGAGCTCATTGGTGATGATGATCGTCGACGAGGAGCTGTGACATTGATCGGAAGATGATTTCCAATGCCGTCTCCGGAAGAATCTGTATCGCCCTTCTCTGAAATCAGACGAATTAGAGACCTTTCAAAATGGGAAAGAAAAGTCTCAAAGGTTAGGGTTTTTCTTTGATTAATGAACAGAACAGAAACTCTTAATAAGAAAATTTGGTAAGCAGAATCGCTAGAACAAACAGTGAAGCAATTTGGATAGTTCAGATTTTTTTTTTGTTCTAAGCAACTAGTACTATTAAAAATTATTAAAAATTTCAGTATTTTTTGTTTGTAGCTAGCTGGGGCCTTCTGAGATATATTTATACGGCTGTTAAGCCAAAACAACGAGAGGAGTCTTTCTACATATGCCACCTGGCACATACGTAATAACTCCGATGGCGATGATTGTAACAAGTAGCTTTTAGATTCCCAGCATATACCAGAACATAAAAGAAAAAACCTTACCATTTTCTTCTTTAGTTTTATGTTCATGGATGAAGAAGATGATTAGAGTTGTGAAAAAAAAAAAAAGACAATGATTAGAGATGTTCCACTGAAGAAGGCAACGGCGAAATTGAGCTCAAATATCTCTACGAATGTTAGCACTTCGCCACTTCCACAGAACCTAGCAAAGCTATGAGGATAGAGTTACAAGAAACCAAATATGATGCAACAAGTCCAAGTTACCTTCTTCCCAAATGCTAATCAGATGCTTCAAGTGTTTATCATTATTTCATTATTCCGAATAATATTCTAACAACAAGAGTCGTTGTAGTATAGTGGTAAGTATTCCCGCCTGTCACGCGGGTGACCCGGGTTCGATCCCCGGCAACGGCGTTTTTCATTTTTTATTTTTTGTTCTTTCATATTCGTTCCCCTCTTTTAACGGAATCGAGTGTTTCTCTTCTCTTAGACAACAACAATCGGAGCTCAGTAATCAATTCCACCCGTTTCGGTTGAACCCGAGAGGAGCCAAGTCTCGTCCTTTAAGCAACCCTCCGAGGAGTTCCACGGCAGCCATGTACGGCGGAGGTAGGTTTCTCTTCCAAACCCTCGAAAATTGCTCCTTTCTCTGAGGAGATTCTCGTTTATAAAGTCTGAATTTTTCGTTTGTTCCTCACAGATGAAGTGTCAGCTATAGTGGTTGACTTGGGTTCTCACACTTGCAAGGCTGGCTACGCCGGCGAAGATGCTCCCAAAGCCGTCTTCCCTTCCGTAAAGCTCACTCCTTTATACTCTTGCAACAACTCTGTTTTGGATTTGATGTCGTTAGTGTTTGGTGTTTAGTCCTTTGTATCCTCAGACATATGAATTGTTATTAACTTAGGGTTCTTCGTCTCATGTGTTCGTTGATAAGGTTGTTGGGGCAGTAGATGGAGTAGAGGCGATGGATGTTGATGTTGATTCTGCAAAGAGTAATTCGAATTCTGAGGATTCAAAGTCTGAGAAGGAGAAGAGTAAACGCAAGCTCTATGTGGGATCTCAAGCCTTGAATTACCGCAGGGATCATATGGAGGTTTATTAGCTTTTTTTTTCCTCTTTTGATTAGTATTGAAAATGTGAAGTTTGTTAGTGAACTATGAATTGCATTTTCTGTCATTAGATCGTGTCACCGATTAAAGATGGTATAGTTTCTGATTGGGATTTGGTGGACAATATATGGGAGCATGCTTTCAGGTAAGGGTATAAAGCATTAGTCTTTCTCTTGGTTGGTGTTTGGTGTCATTTTAATATGTTCTTTAATGTCTGAAAGGAGTTGTCTGATGATTGATCCTAAGGAGCATCCCATGCTGCTAGCTGAGCCTCCTTTGAACACTCAACAGCAGAGAGAGAAGTCCGATTCATCTGTTTATTGATATCTTTTTTCTTATATTGAGTCATCTTGGAGTGTGTTACTGATTTTCTCAAATCATATGCTTGGCAGGGCGGCAGAGCTAATGTTTGAAAAATACAAAGTTCCAGCATTGTTTATTGCTAAGAATCCTGTATATTCTCTCTTACCTTGTGTCATTGGTCTCCTGCTCGCTCTTGTGAAATCCGATGTCTAACTATCTACATGAATTTTGGCGGTTTTTTTGGTGCTAGGTTCTCACGTCTTTTGCTACTGGGCGTGCTACTTCATTGGTTGTTGACTGGTAAGACTTTTGTACTACAAAATTACTTAATGTTTCTCAAGTATGTGGATGCTTCCACTTTTGCTGTTTGATGTGGTTAATCTGAGAGGCACTGATGGCACTTTTTCCATACTTTATTGTGTTCCAGCGGTGGAGGATCCACAACAATTTCACCAGTGCATGAAGGCTATGTCCTTCAAAAGGTATATGTATTAATCTATTTGATTAGAATTCAAGCTTTGTGATGCTTTCTTTGGGTTTAGATTTTTTCTGCTGCAAGAGAAAGTTTTCCATCTTTCGTTTCCAATGTATCATCTTCCATCTTTCTTTACTTCTGATTGTTGACCATTTTGCAGGCTGTTATATCAAATCAAATTGGAGGGGAATTTCTCACTGACTGCTTACTGAAAAGCTTGGAGAGTAAAGGAATTAAAGTAAGTTAAACTAATTCTTACACTGCTGTTTATCTTTTGAGCCAATTTACCTGAGTTTTGCTGGTTTGTTTCTTTCGCAGATAAGACCTAGATACTCTTTCAAGAGAAAGGAAGTACGTCCAGGGGAATTCCAGGTGCATATATGGATCAGTGGATAAAACTCTATTTGACTATTATTTATTTAGTGAGAGAAAATGAGAAAGGGTTTTGAAAATTAATTTTGTGTTCTTGAAGAGTAGATGTTATCATTTTAGTGAGCAATGCTAGAGAAATTGTAGGATTTATCTCATTTCAGTTCAGATAGTGGACACTAACGAAATGTATAAGAGTTTTTTTCTTATCGTTGGAGTGTAATAGTCTCTTATTTCCTCTCTTTGAGTGCGTGCAGGTTGAAGATGTAGGTGTTCCTGACACCACGGAAAGCTACAAGCTCTTCTGCCAGGTCTGTGATTGATAATTACACCTCGTTTGAAAATTTTCTGTTGTTTTATAAACTCGGTGTGCCTTTTCTCAACAGAGGATGATAGTGGGTGATATCAAGGATTCCATTTGCCGGGTTCCTGATACTCCCTATGACGGTATGTTATACTCTTTTGTCTTCTACTGGTTTGAGAAATTGTTTTTTTTTTCTTCAAAATTTAGAGTGATTTAGGAGTTGCAATGTTAGGTACTTTTTATTCTTAAATGTTCATTGATCTTGTAGCCTTAATTTTCCTGATGTGTTGATTTTATCTGCAGACAAGTCATATTCAAACATCCCAACTACATCCTACGAGCTTCCTGATGGCCAGTAAGCTCCACTTTATATGTCTATTGCGATTTTTTTGTGCTTCAAATGTCTATGCTACAGTTGGTGTTACTTTCCATGTATAAGTTTTGTGATTGATTTCTAGAGAAAATTTGCCACTATTTTGAAGTTGAGAAGAGTCAGACATTGCTTTTGGGAAACCCTGCATGAAATCTGAATCTGTTGTGAAAATTAAGTAGATGAAGATAGGAAGCTGAACGCTTGCTTTTTTAGTCGTTCTCAATAACTTATTAAGCTTTTATACTGCAGGACACTCGAGATTGGTGCTGATAAGTTCAAAATTCCTGATGTGATGTTCAACCCTTCCATAGTTCAGGTATACAACTCAGCACCGTTTTAAGCTATGAATGATGTCTTCTCTTGAGCTGCTCTGAGCCTGAAATAGTTTGTCAGTGATTTTATAAAGTGACCCTCTGTGTTTTTTTGGAACCTCGCAGACAATTCCCGGAATGGAGAAGTATGCAGACATGATTCCCTCTGTTCGTGGGTTGCCACACATGGTATATGCATAGTCTCTAGTCACTGCAAAGCTTTCGTCTCTTTACTGTCTCTAACTTCACTCTCCATTTGATAAACTTGTACAGGTCATGGAAAGCATCAACAAATGTGATGTGGATACCCGGAAAGAGTTCTATAGTAGCATACTGGTAACATAACAATCAAATTCAACTCTTAAATTCCCTAAGTTGTATAGCATACTGATATTTCACACTTTTTTTTTATTCTTATGTTATGCCAGCTTGCGGGTGGCACATCATCAATGCAGCAGTTGAAAGAACGTCTCGAAAAAGACTTAATCGAAGTATTATGTCCTCTCTTCTTTTTTCTCTCGCTTGCAAACTTTCCTTGATTCTTTTTAATATGGTGAAAATCATTGATCATCTGCTATCTTTCATTTCAGGAGTCTCCTCACTCGGCTCGAGTCAAAGTGTTGGCGAGCGGTAACACAACAGAAAGAAGATTCAGGTTGGATATATAGTTTCACTTCTTCCTTACTGATTTTTGGATCTTGAGTAATACATTCCTGAAGTTGTGATGTTATATGTGCAGTGTATGGATAGGAGGGAGTATATTAGCATCACTAGGCTCATTTCAACAGATGTGGTTCTCCAAATCCGAGTAAGTCTCTGTTTTTAGCTTCTTTCCACTGATCAAAAGACCCCCCAAAAAAAAGAAGAAGCTGATATTTAGTTTATCTTTTGACACATGAAGGTACGAGGAACATGGCGCTTCATACATTCAGAGAAAGTGTCCTTAAAGCAGGAGCTTCAGATTCTTTAGAACCGGTGAGAAAGCAAAAAACTTGAAAACTAGCTACTGTGTTAATCTCATGGATTCATCTGTGTTGTTCTCGACTCTTTTATCTTTTTACCTTTATTGCAATTTTAGACATTAACAAAACAGTTATGAAAACTATCTAGTTGTATGGAATAAGCCAAAGGAAACACGTGGAAGATGTCAGACTGCGACCATAGTTCTGCTTATCTTCAGATATTAGGATAATTCATGTCAGTAAACCAATTTAAATCCGGATTAAGCTGAATCTAACGAGCTTTGTCGTGTTACTAAAACTGCTAATGACTTTGAAGCTTTGTTGATATAAATACAAGAAAAAAATACAAACCACAAGCTTAAAAGTCACGACACTTATTGTCAGAAACAAACTTTGAAGCTTTGCTGATATAAAAACATGAGAAAATTTTCAAACCACAATGCTTAAAAGTCACGACACTTGATGTCAGAGACAAAGTACAAATGGGCGTAACTTTACAGCCACTACAGACTTGCGTGTCATGTCTCCAGTTCTGCATGCAAAACCAATCCAGTAACATAGGCCCACGTGTCACTGTCTGTCACGTCTCTCCAAATAACGTTTACTACCAAACCTTCTTGTTGACGGTAAGAATCGCCGACGTGCCCCTCATCTATTTATCCGATATCACATTTTTTTAAGCTTCCCATTGCGGCTTGAGTCTGATTATACTAATAAGAGAAGAGGAACTTCTGTTTCTTTGCAGATTTTCATTTTTTTAATTTCCTTTTAAGTCGTTTTTTCTTGAAAACCTCCTCTTTCAGAGGTTCCGAGTGTGGACAAAACCATGCAGAGAATCGTCGACGACGCTCTGGCTATCACCAAAGAGTGAGCTTCTTTCTCTTCTCATCTTGGATTCATCATCACTGCATGTTTAGTGATTTTTTTTATTATCTCTAATTTGGTTTAGTCATCTCTGATTCCAAATAGTTTTCAATACATCGAGCCAGTTTTGTAGTTGAGTCAGAGTACTACTACTACATCCTCCAGCTTATGATTTTTACATTATTCTTTAGAGATTTGGTGGTTAATTAATAGTCACTGATTATCACAGTATTGATAACATTCTTCACAGTATTGTTCTTACTTAGTTTTATAATAGTGACAGTGATTGTCTTTGAATTTGGTGGTAAACTTACTTTAATTCGTTTAGAGCTTGTCTATTTACTTTTGGTGTTCATATAGGAGGAGGGATATGCTTTCTTAAAAGCTTATGTCTATGATAGACAGTCTATCAAACTATGGTTTTGGCTAATGTTTTGGGGTTTGGTGCAGGTCAGTGAAAACATTGACTTATGAGTCATTAAACAACTTTGCAAGATTCATAAATGGAGTTTCTGCACTTCTCTTGACTCTTATTCCTGGAAAGGCCAGTGTTCTTGAAGGTCTTCAAGGCTGGGAACTAAGGCCTACTCCACGTGGACCTCGTTTACCACGCTGGATGCTCAAGTATTTATAAACTTCTTGAACCTTTCTTGTTATACCTCAATAGCACTTTATGTAATGCTTACACTTACTTGCAGTGGAGTCTCTTCTTTCAACCGCTTTATTCACGAGCTCTCTCTGGACTCTGACACTTCCAGCTTAGATTATTCCTCTCTTGAAGATGATGAAGAAGAAGAGAGTGATGGTATCTCGACGCCTCCATCACCCTTGTCACAAACCTCACTCCGCTCTTGGGCTAGTCTTCCTGAATATTACGAAAGCCATTGGACAGACTGGATAACGTTCATAGTCTGGTTGGTTTTGCTACCCGCCAGGATACTTCTATGGGTACCTTTTTATCTTTTACGCCTTTTTTGGAGACAAGACTCTCCTATGAGCCCAAGAAGAAGGTACAGACGTTCTTCTAGAGTACCTATCCCAGGGAAAGAGCACCATGTCCCTAACCGAACTACTGATAGAAGACGTGGAGTCATTGAGGTTTGTGTTACTGAAACAAACATACTTGAATCTTTCTCACGCACTCTTATGTTCTGTTCTTGCAGGATCTTCAGCTTGGTACTGAGATCGTCATAGAAACCATATTTGATTTCTTTCACAAGGCGGCACATCTTCTTCTTTCTCCATCAGAAGCCTTTGGGATAATCTCATCATGGTTCTCTTCTAAAGGAAGCTACGACTACGATGATGATATTTCAGATGATGAGCTCGTGCAGACTTACACACTAGGAGACAACGATTCATCTCTTACAGAAAGAACCAAAAGAACCACAACGAGCTTATACAATACAGATACTAGGACTTGTCAAGATGTTATAACAGAGCTTGGGTATCCATATGAAGCTATTCGTGTTGTTACTTCTGATGGATATGGTCTTCTCTTGGAAAGGATACCAAGGTATGTATATAGTCTATAGTAACTTCCTTTTAAGATGTAATCATTAATATTTTCCTCTTATGGTTTTTCCAGACGAGATGCGAGGAAGGCTGTTTACTTGCAGCATGGTGCTTTGGATTCTTCAATGGGGTTAGTTTCACAGTCTCTTTGAAACTTTTTGTTGCCTCTCTCTATCTCATATGTTCCTTGTATCTTCAGATGGGTATCAAATGGAGTTGTTGGCTCTCCAGCTTTTGCAGCTTATGATCAAGGTACCATTTTGTGATACATGTGTAATAGAGATTTACAGTGTGTTTCACTCTGTTTTCTGCTTTTCAGGCTATGATGTTTACCTAGGGAACTTCCGAGGTTTAGTTTCAAGAGATCATGTGAACAAAAACATCTCCTCAAAAGAGTGAGTTATATAGAAAGCTGCACTTACTTCTTTGGTTTCTTGTCTAGTTCTTTATTGATGGATACTAAACAAACTGCAGCTTCTGGAGCTACTCCATCAATGAGCATGCAAGAGAGGACATCCCAGCAATAATAGAAAAGATTCACGAGATCAAAACTTCAGAACTAAGACTCTACCAACCTAATGTAGAAGAGGTAGCAAAAGAGGAGCAGCCTTATAAGCTCTGCCTACTCTCTCACAGTCTAGGCTGTGCTGCTGTTCTGATGTATGTAATCACCCGTAGAATCGAAGAGAAACCACACAGACTCTCTAGATTGATCCTTCTTTCACCTGCCGGGTTTCACGAAGACTCCAACCTTCTTTTCACGTTAATAGAGCACTCCTTCCTCCTCTTGAGTCCAGTACTATCCAGGATCTTTCCAGCTTTCTACATCCCCACTAGATTCTTCAGGATGCTTTTCAACAAGTTAGCTCGAGACTTCCACAACTATCCTGCTGTTGGTGGATTGGTCCAGACACTGATGGGTTATGTAGTTGGTGGAGATAGCTCAAACTGGGTTGGAGTCATTGGTTTGCCTCACTACAACATGGACGATATGCCTGCTATATCTTTCCGTGTGGCTCTTCATCTTGCTCAGATAAAACGTAGCAGGAAGTTCAGAATGTTTGACTATGGTAGCGTTGAAGCTAACGTAGACGTTTACGGCCTACCTGAGCCGCTTGATCTGGGAGAGTTTTACGGGTTGATAGATGTTCCTGTGGACTTGGTGGCTGGGAAGAAAGATAAAGTGATTAGACCTTCAATGGTTAGGAAACATTACAGGTTGATGAGAGAATCAGGTGTTGCTGAAGCTTCTTACAATGAGTTTGAGTATGCTCATTTGGATTTTACCTTTTCTCACCGTGAAGAGCTTTTAGCTTATGTGATGTCGCGGTTGCTGCTCGTGGAGCCGACAAAGACTCAGCCTGTTCATAAGAAGGGGATGAAGCTGAAGAAGAAAATGGAAACAGCTAAAACGAAAAAATAGGGTTTTATAGTGTCTTGTTTGTAATGTCTTTTGTTCATTGAGATTTGCTTAGAACAGTGTTGTATAGACTATATATGTCAGTGTCACTTTCCACAACAAGTAACTCAAGTATGAACTCATGGAAGCATAAGTAGAGATATTATACAAAAAGGGAGAGACTGATATTATACAAACGTTGTATATTACAACTGAAGTAATGTAAGAGAGTATGTATGAGGTTTTCTAAGAAACGACATATATGTGTGTATACACCTATTTTTTTATACTTAATGCTGACTCAGGACAAATAAAAAGATTCAGCAAAAACAGATCAAAGGTTTGGGCACACAGTGTAGTAAAAAAAGGGGAATGAATGTTTGGAGCATCAACCTCAAATCCTACTCTCGAACATTAGACACGGTCAAACGTCGTATACAGGAAGTCGTTCTTCAATGGTTATACGACATACTGGACACTTTTTACACTTGTCTGAACAGAGTCTGCAAAGAAGAAGAAAAATGGCACAGAAAGAAAACATGAACTCATGTTATGGGCCAGATAAGCTGTTCAAACTTCTAGTATTTCCATTAAGTATGGAGTTCTATGAGATCTAATCCTAGTTTCTTTATATAGTAAAATCCAGATGAATCGAGTGATAAATGCAAAATTGTTGAAGTAAGTATCATACCTGCAGAGAACACGGTGTCTACATGGAAGCAGTACCAAACTGATTTCTCTTTCAAAGCAAACCCTACACAGCACTTTCTCCTGGAATCAAGACAGATTTGGAACAGATTTAAGCGAAAGAGGAAAGAAAAACCAATAAAGAAAACACCAAAAAAACAACCACAACTAATAATGGAAACACAGAGAGAGCATGGAGGAAGGAAACAAAAAGTTACATTTTGCAGTCTTTCATATTCTTGCTGGCTGAATTTTGTGATTTCGGTTTGTTCACCAAGAGCAGCTTGAAGTCTCCACACCTAGATGGCATCAAATTAGAGCAAATGTAAAAAACACTTTTGCAACTAGAATACACAAGACTCGGCAACAAAAAAAAAAACTAAAGTTAATGTCATCATTGAGTTGGAAAAGAGAAATGCAAGAAAGAGAAATAAAGTTACCTCTTCAGCAAGATCTTCCTTTGGCATTTTCTTAACTATCTCAGGCGGATGACCACTGAAGGTATTGTAACTGCACAACAGCCATATTATCATGAATCTTCAGCAGGTCCAGTAAGTGATAGACCATATTAGAAAGTTGGATTATACTAACTAACCCAGATTCTCCATCAATGTAAAGTCGTGTTTGTTCCTCCCTGCTTCCTTCATCAATGGACCACCAACCTAATAGCCTGAGCAAGTAACTTTGTCAGTATATAACATTTATAGATTAAACCCTTCTGAGAAAGAACAGTCACCTGGAACCATGGTGCAAGAAACCCAAGCAATCATGGGCTCTAGATGAAAATCTAAAATAGAATCCTGGTCCAGCTTCTCCACGTAATAAGACGACAATCTTCTCTATTAGCTTAGATGCAGCAAAGAGAACACCAAGCCCTTGCAGTAAGAATAGTGGAGAAAACAAAACCGGGATAGATATATCCTTAGCTCTTTCAGGAGTCCCCTGAAAATCCAACCCATCAGCACTTTTTTAGTAATGTCTAAAGACAATATTTGGCGAGATAGAGAAACATGTGGTGTATACCTCTAGATGCATGCAAAGAGCAACTTGAAATACAATGACGGGTATTTTCAACATGTGACCACCAATATCTTGTAGACTACAAAACCTATCTTGGTGCCTATCCTCTTCTGGAGCAACTACGAGGCCACTGTTCCAGTCGAGATATCTTACAGTGGAAGAAGACGACCCCGTTTCTCTGGCGCGTGAGCTTCTATGGATCACTGGGTTGGACCATTTTGTACAAACAAGAAAAGCAAAGCACTCGGCAATTCTGCAGGCAAAACATTTTTCACATATATTACCTTCATGAGCGTTTCCACCAACCACAAAACTACTTAAAAAAATATAGACAAAGCATACCCAATATTTATAAATAAATCCCACCAGCTGAGAGCAGCTATATCACCTGTGTATTCAAAATAAGAGGAACTGATAAGAAGGAATGGAACACAATATCTCCATCAATAACATGTTATGTGGAAGATAGGGTTTCAGTAGATAGAGATCAAGTAAGGTAACTATTTAGGCAAGCATTCAAGCGACACAATAATACCAGAAAGCTTTAGGAGGGTGAAGAATGTAGCAGCCAGCGTGAACACCATGGAGAGAGCCACCCAGAAATGCTGCAGACAACAAGGAAAAAAGCATCAGCCTCCCCTGACCATCAACGAAAGATTGCAAGAAAAAATAATCCCAAGCTCGTGTTTATGGATTGATCAAAAGGTTCTCTTTTCTCACTTCATGAATTGATACTCTCAAGACTAAGTTATGTTATTGGAAAATTAGAAACCATTTTTCATTCATCTGTAACAGATAGATCTTACCACAATACTTAAACAAATTGTAAAGCCAAAGAGAAACAGCTGAACAAATCTCCAAATAATTTTAAGAAACACACGAGGACTTACAGGAAGTGCCTCCCATATTGCTTCATCATTAGTGCTGTCGCCATCTCCTGGCATCAATGCTCGACACATTCTGAAGACAAAGCTTGCAGTTATTACTTATGAGGAACTCCAAATTTATATGATTCAGTTTGGTTTGTGTTCAAACGACACATAAAGAGAATGTCTTTGTTAGAAGAAGTTCGCTGAAGTGAAGTCATGAAAGTAGTTACAACATTTAACATTCCAATACCTCAAATTGTCTATGAGTATCGTTACTTCAAATGCCAATAACGGTAGAGATGCAATTTTCAAACTCACAGCTGGTGGCCAGCTACCTGCCATTTCAGATAGAAGAGGTCAAAATCCGATGAAATGAAAGCAAAGGAACAACAGTTCTTTCAAAATTTGATGTTCACCAACTTAACCATAGGTATTGGTAGCAAAATGAAACTCTGAGAACCTGAGCCAGCATTTTTATTAAGTATCTACATATATCAATATATCCCCATACCAAAGAAACTAGATCACTAGAGGCTTTATATACTACCAACCGCCCAAACAAACAAACAAACCCCAGTAGTGTGACATGTGAAGGTAGAGTTTATATTTACCATAAGAACTCTCGAGGTATATACATAGAAGCAATTCGAATGCTACAAGCAAAGGTGTGGCAACAACAGCATGACATGGAGCCCACTGTAGAAAACAAAAAGGGATCATAAACTTTATCGTAGTATTATCATTAGGATTTACTACTAAAAGAGGTAAGAAAAAAGGGCATACATGACGGTTACGGGGAGCAACAGGAGCAGGAAGGGAGAACCTTCCTCTTGCAACAACTGCATGAAAAGCCCACAGCGGCAAAAATACAATCCTACATATAACCACATAAACAGAAATAAATTAATCAAGTCTGTAACAAAAATAAGAGATATAACTGTTATAGATTAGGACCATAGTGAAAAACTGAAACCCTACTGCATCTAAGTCTCTAACATAACATAACTTTTGTTGCAATCCTGATTGAGCTATTTTTGTTTAAAGACAGTGCCTCTAAAGGATGTAATCTACCGTCTTAAATACAAAATACATACATAAATGAGTTTCCAAAAGCTGCAACAACTGATGTGAGTGTTTCTTTTTGTTTCCTATATACTATTAACAGCCAATAGAGACAAGGAATATGAAAGGAACTGACTTTCAATCCTATCAAGGAAACTAAGCGTGTGACAATAATTTTCTTAGAGACAACAAACAAAAAACCTTAATTTTCTATTCGAGTCATAGAGACAATCTCTCGATTCAAAATTAGAAAAAGGTCAAAACTTTCAATCGGGTAAATGAACGTGTGCCAATGAAAATTGAAATAAACCAATCAGATACGAACCAAAAACTGATTCATGCAGACAATTTCAGACAGAAGAGAAGAACTAACCACCATGAGGAGGAGAGGGTGTGATCGAGCTTAAGAACCAACAAGAGCGTGAAACATAAGAGTAAAGTATGAGCCGACAAGGCTTGTATCGACTTCAGCACTCTCCTACAACTCATAATAATCCTCTTTTTCTCTCTCTCTCTCTCTAACGAAGAATCTCTGTCTTTGAATCCATCTCTGTTCGAAGCTTTTCTCTTTTGTCTCTCTCTCTCTATCTAATGTCGAGTAAACGCTTGTCGAGAAATGCTGCAATGGTTTTTAATGGACCCCTCCTTTCTCTCTCTCTCTCTTCTCTGCTTCTTCTCCTTCCTTTTCGTCTCTCTCTGTTCCTCGTCTTTTATTTTATCTTATTTTATTTTATTATATTTGCCCTTCAGATTCCCTTTTACTTTCTCTCTCTGTTTTTTTTGTTAGCTTTGCTTGCACGCCATAATTGAAACGCAAACGCGCTTTGTGTCATTTTCGTTATCTTAATTATCTGAGGATTTGATTATTATGTCAAGTTAGGTAACCGCTTCAACACCTATTTAATGGATTCCTGATGGTAAAAAAATAAAAGAAAATTCAGTAATTGAATTCTATGCCCACATGTAAGGATTTTAATTTATATTAAAAAAAAACTGAATTTTGTAATTAAAAACGGTGAATCTTTAATACTTAAGTGCTTCCTAATTGTTAGGGTAAAGTATTTATGTTTAACAAGACTGACTTTTAATTTAGGTGAAATATTTTTTTATACAAAGTTGAGCTAAATTTCAATGTCACTAAATTACTTTTGAGACTTAAATTAAATCTCGTTTATCTTTTTTTTTATGTTTAGCATTAGCGAATTTGGATCAAAGACCATATTAGTAGCCTAGGGTAGGCCATCATCAAAACATTTAAAATTCATATCAATTTACTGTATAGTATTAATGATATGGCCCGCATTAACACGATCTCTCATGCTCCCCTCCTTGTTTATTTCGTTTTATTCTTTAGCAAATCGTGACTTATCCAAATATATACAGACAGATAAACATAACATATTACATAACACTCAGTTTTATTTAAAAACAAGTGTTTAAAATACTTTATACTTTGGAAAGTCGTGACCTTATCTACTACAAACGATGATATTTCTATGATTGTGACTTATGAAACAAAACAACTGCATTTAAATATCTGGCAAATTAGATTTGTAGCCATATATCTTCTACGTGTGTGGGGTAACTGAATTTCATTAAATCTCACAAGTTATACAAATAGATGTAGAAGAAATGTCTTTAAACTTTCAAAACGCATAACCAATGGTCTAAAAATTAAGAATAAATTAATTTAACAACCTGCATAATTGGAGATTAACAAGTAACAGCAACAGAGCGTTGACGGTGCTAAACTAGTATTAAAATGTTGCAATAATACTGACACGTCTTATTCTTCTTTTGTTCAATCTGACACACTTTCAACGGACACATAGTGAATCTTGTCTTGTTTGGGAAAGGTAAAATTATGTAGTAAATATGGTATAAGTTATTTTGGGTTCTGACCAGGCAAATGTTGAGATTATTAACACTGCAACATTTAGCTAAGATTTATATAATTACTTTTGCAGCTTGTAACTTATGAAAGCTGCGATTAACGGCTTGCGGATTATTTAACTAACTACGAACATGGTGTTTAGGGTGCATACTAGTACTTGTTTCTGATTACCATGAAAGTTAATATTAGTTATCTGATCAGTGTATAACAATTTGTCATAAGTGGTTTAGTTTAAACTAGTGTTTTAGACTATAATTATCATTAGCTGATTACAGCTATCATCATATAGCCATTTGATTTACGGAATAATGTTTCTTTTATCAAAGAGTCTGCCCATTTTCAAAATCCAACATTTGACAAAATATAGATAAACCTAACAAATAGAAGAACATGAAGACCAGACCATACAAAAAGCTTGCCAAGAAAATGAGAACCATACATGAACAAGCCCAAATAACTCTGAGAGATCCAAAGCCCAACCCTAAATGATATCAACATAGATAGCCGAAACAAAACACACATATCTTGGCTTAGCGTTTTACCTAACTTTTTTTTTTCTTTTCGGAATGTAGAAAATTAACACATTTGTTCGAATTTTCCACCTTTTATTCTTCATAATAATCAATTTACCTTTGTCTCAGAATAATATAATATTATTTTCATATTAACAAATTAAAGTAGTTATTATGGAAAATTACCTCTTATTAATTGAGTTTTAGGAAAGAACCGCAGCTAACAAAATAAAGCGCGCGCATTCTTCTACGTATATAATTAACCAACGCATATGATCGAAAGGTTAGTCTTGGTACACTTCGGTTCGGTTCGGTATATTTTAATTCCATTTGGTTCTAACAAACAAAACAAAAACCGAATTAATCTCCACCATCACTGCTTCCTCGTCGCCTCGAACCACCCACATCGAGAAAATGTCAAACAAAGAAAAAAACCCTAACGGAATCTGCAAAACCATCCCAAACCTCATCTCCTCCTTCGTCGACACCTTCATCGACTACTCCTTCTCCGGCACCTTCCCGCCGCACTTCCCCACCCCTCCTCCACCTCACCCGATCCCGCAAACGCGTTTCTCCTCCCCGGACCGCCTCGTCGCCATCGGCGACCTCCACGGCGACCTCGAGAAATCCAAGGAAGCCTTCCGACTCGCCGGATTAATCGATTCCTCCGATCGATGGACAGGCGGATCCACCGTGGTCGTCCAAGTCGGCGACGTGCTCGATCGCGGCGGAGACGAGGTTAAGATACTCTACTTCCTCGAGAGGCTGAAGCGCGAGGCGGAGAGGAGCGGAGGTAAGGTTGTGACGATGAACGGTAACCATGAGATTATGAACGTAGAAGGCGACTTTAGGTATGTTACCAAGAAAGGATTAGAGGAAGTTAAAGTTTGGTTAGATCTGTATTGTTTAGGGAATCAGATGAAGAGTTTGTGTAAAGGTCTTGAGGAGAAGTTTGAAGATCCTTACGAAGGGGTTCCCACGTGGTTCCCACGTGCGAACCCGGAGTGTTTCGAAGGGATTAGGGCTAGGATTGCTGCTTTGAGACCTGGGAGTCCGGTTGCTAAGAGGTTCTTGGGGAGGAATCAGACGGTTGCTGTTGTTGGTGACTCGGTGTTTGTTCATGGAGGTCTTTTAGCTGAGCATGTAGAGTATGGACTTGAGAGGATTAATGAGGAGGTTAGGGATTGGATTAATGGTTTAGGAGGAGGAGGAGGGAGGTATGCTCCTGTGTATTGTAGAGGAGGGAACTCTGTGGTGTGGTTGAGGAAGTTTTCTGATGAGAGGCCTTATAAGTGTGATTGTGAAGCTCTTGAGCATGCGCTTTCGACTATTCCGGGTGTTAAGAGGATGATTATGGGGCATACGATACAGGATGGTGGGATTAATGGTGTTTGTGATGATAAAGCTATTAGGATTGATGTGGGGATGTCTAAAGGGTGTTCGGATGGGTTGCCTGAGGTTTTGGAGATTCGTAAGGGCTCTGGTGTGAGGGTTGTTACGTCGAATCCGTTGTATAAGGAGAAGGGTGGTGATAGTAAAATTGGTTTGGGGTTGTTGGTACCAGCTGAACATGTTCCTAAGCAAGTGGAAGTCAAAGCTTAAACTGATTGTCTTTGTTTAGATGGATGATTTGTTTTGCTGGTGGAGCAGTATTGGATTCTTTGTATGAAGATGAGCAGATTCTTGTGCTCTTCTTTGAGCAAATTATTGTGGTTTCCATTTATGAGAAGGTTAGACAATGTTTGTAACCCAATAATATCAGGTTAAAGATTAACTATTTGGTTCACACTAATGTAACCTATTGAATCTGTGTTGGTATGAGTTATGGTAAGTTAATTTCAAATCTTTATATCCCTAATTTCATTGTGACTGCATGTTGTTTATCAAACTCTCTCATCTTAAAAGAGTTTGGATAAAATCATCTCAGTATTTAATCCACCAAAAAAAAAAACAAAATGTATATCAGATTCATTTTCCACCAATATCGGATTCAGTAAATATAGTTACGAATTTTTCAAACTTTTCTCTAAGAGTCGAGTGTTAGTGACTTTCGATTAGACAATAAAAAAAACCAATGTAACTAACTCACACACGTTCTCCAACTCTGGTGGCATAAACCAGTAATAAACATCTACTAATCTCCCCACTAAAAAATCAACCGTTCCGTCTAAACCGTAACAAAACAAAGTCATCATATTAGAATCACAAACCTCTCTTTGATATCCGAGTCCATTCGCTAGAGAGAAAAAGACAAAAAAAAAAAAATCACAAAATGTTTCGAGTGAGCAACTTCGTTGTGGGTCTAGCCAACACGTTAGTGATGTTAGTGGGCGCATCAGCCATTGGTTACTCTATTTACATGTTTGTTCATCAAGACGTGACCGATTGTGAATCAGCCATTCGTGCACCACTCCTCACGACAGGAATCATCCTCTTCGTGGTGTCTTTACTCGGAGTGATAGGATCTTGCTTCGAGGAGAATGTCGCAATGATCTCCTACTTGATCATACTCATTGCGGGTATTGTTGTGTTAATGATTTTCTCGATATTTCTCTTCTTTATGACCAACAAAGGAGCCGGTCATGTCGTCTCTGGTCGAGGGTATAGAGAGTACCGGACCGTGGACTTTTCGATTTGGCTTAACAGCTTTGTTGGTGGGAATAGATGGGTTGGTATAAGGTCTTGTTTGGCTGAGGCAAACGTTTGTGATGATTTGAGTGATGGTCGTGTTAGTCAGATCGCTGATGCGTTTTATCGCAAGAACTTGTCTCCTATCCAGGTATTTTCATTCCTTACGTGTAATTTTATAAGTATAATCTAAAAAAACAGTATATAAACAAAATGATTTTCTAAAACGAATCTATAAGCAGCGTTTAATATCGGTTTGTTATGAGATGTTTAATCATAATTCTCTAAAATGTTTAATTATCGTCTAACAATTAAACATGTATTTGTTATTTATCGGTTTATTATGAGATGTTTTTATATTTTGTGTCATGTTGAGTAGTCAGGTTGTTGTAAGCCACCGTCTGATTGCAACTTCCAGTTCAGAAACGCGACGTTCTGGATACCGCAGGCGAAAAATGCAACGACGGAAAACGGCGACTGCGGTGCGTGGAGTAACGTGCAAACGGAGTTATGTTTTAACTGCAACGCATGCAAAGCGGGTGTGTTAGCCAACATAAGAGAGAAGTGGAGACATCTTCTTGTTTTCAACATGTGTCTCCTCATACTCCTCATCGCCGTCTGTACCTGCGGTTGCCGTGCTCGTCTTAACAATCTGACAGCTACGAAAAGTGATGGTGCATGATCACTATGTTGTCTTTTTTTAATCTCTTTGTTGGTTAGTTTTAATTAATTATCTTTTGGTTTCTTAGGATTGTCATGTTTGTTTCGAACTAATCATCATGATCACTTTTCTTACCACTCGTGTCTCGTATTTAACTCCTTTATTGTATAATTATCCTAACGTTTTAATTACTCGTCACGTTTCTATTTTCATATGTTTGTTTCTTAGGACATCTTCATATTTGCTACACAAGTAACACAACAATATGTTTAAAATCTGATTTTCTATCTTCTTTATTTCTTTTTTTTTTTTTTTGGTAAAATCTTTATTTCTATTTTTATCAGTAACAATTAACAAACACAACATTATCTTGTTTTATCATTGTAAATCACGAAGCAAAAAAATAAATAAATAACCTCATCTTTTTTATCATCGTACATCTCTCTCGTGGACATTGTTTGGTCGTTTTTGAGTTTATGTTCGGAAACAAAAAGTAGCCAAGACAATGGAGGATAATCAGCTAAGACAATTAAAAGACATATTCAACCGGTTCGACATGGACGCAGACGGAAGCTTAACCATCTTAGAACTCGCGGCCCTTCTCCGTTCACTCGGTCTCAAACCATCCGGCGACCAAATCCACGTCCTGTTAGCAACTATGGACGCAAATGGCAACGGTTTCGTGGAGTTTGATGAGCTCGTAGGCATTCTTCCCGACCTGAACGAAGAGATCCTCATCAATTCCAAACAGCTACACGACATTTTCAAATCTTTCGACAGAGATGGTAATGGATTCATCACCGCGGCGGAATTGGCTGGAGCCATGGCCAAGATGGGACAGCCATTGACGTATAGAGAATTAACGGAGATGATCAAAGATGCTGATACAAACGGTGATGGTGTTATTAGCCTTGGTGAATTTGCTTCCATTATGGCTAAATCTGCTGTTGATTATTTTGGTTTAAAAACTAATTCATGATCCTATAATTTTCTTTGATGTGGTTGATTGATAGAAAGTTGATGTATAAAACAGAGAAAATAGTGTATTTTTTTTTTAAGATCCAGGGACAAAAACTCAGGGGAAAACAGATGTTCTTGAAACTTGAAGGGGAAACAAAAACGATAAGATGAAATATCTAGAAGACAAGCTCATGTGGTTTCATTCCTTGTGACAAAGAGAACCTGGCGCTGAGGTAAGTCTTGAGCTCTGGGACTGCTTCAATTGATTTGATCAGAGCTGCATCTACTGTTTTCTGGTCTTCTTTCTTCTCTTGTGGGATCTCTTTCTTCTCCTGTGGATACCAAAGAAAATGTAACAAGTCAGTAATGAAAATTAGATGAATGTGTTTGCTTAAAGAGCACTTATGTATATATTACCTCTTTGTCAGCTTCAAAGAACTCGCCTTCTCCTTTCTTTGTCTTCTTCTCAGCAACCTTTCCAAAGTACTTGTCATCGAATTTCTCAATGTTGACTCCAGAAATGTCAACCTTTGTGGACGTTCCAATCACGTAGGACTGGTTAACACGTCTCAATGGAACACCATTGATCTTGAATGGTCCTGAAAGAAACACAAGAACATATGAACACACAGTTTCCAAATTGAACAAACCATATCACTATTACAAGAACTCACCAGTAACCAAAAGCAAACCAGAAGTGAGTTGCTTGAGAAAGACAACTCTCTTGCCCTTGAATCTACCAGCAAGGATGATCAACACTGTTCCTGGAGTAATGCTTGCTCTACAATACAGACATAATAATTAAAAAAAACAGACGTAACATAACTTAATCTTGCTGTAAGGACTAAAGCAAATCTCTAACATTGTAGCTAATCCTCCAAACACTTCTGATTCAAACAAATAATCTAACCCTATTCTGTTACGTAACCTACACGCACAAACCTATTTTAGATTTAAGTTCACTTAAAAAGCCAATCAAAGCCAATATAAAAAAACAGACACAACATAACTTAATCTTGCTGTAAGGGAATAAGCAAATCTCTAATTAATCTAACATTTCACTTAATCCTCCAAACACATAAAAAAACACTACTGATTCTAACAAATGATCCAAAACTATTCTGTTACGTAACCTACACGCAAATTCTATTTTAGATTAAAAAGCCAATTAAAGAAAATGGATTTTTACTTTAGTTTTGTAGGCTTAGGCTTGCGTCTGTTGGCGAGAGGCTTCTTAACGTCTTCCGCCGGGTAAAACTTAGCCGGCTTCTCAACCGGAGCTTCGACCTTGGATTTAGCGTCGTGACGTGGGAAAACGCCGCCGTTTTTGGCCTTGATTGCCCACAGACCTCTCTTGTGATACATTTGCGAGCGAGAGTATTTGCCGACGCCCCTGATTAGATCAGGGTTGCGGCTTACTTTCGGGGTCCTCTGCTTAGCCGCCGGCATTTTTTCTCTGTTTCTTCTTTTCTCTGCGACGAGGCGAACTATCAGTGGCGTGCGTAAACCCTAGATTGGAGTTGGGTGCTGTTAAATATAAGGACGATATGAAGCAAATGAAACCTAATGGGCCTAATATGTGTGTTTATGGGCTGGAATCTTATATGGTTTTTTTATTTCATAAGCCTTTATATAGACCAAATTATCCAAAACATTATCGGTCTGACTACACTAGGAACAACGATAAGAATGAAAAGAAACGGAATGGATAGGAATAAACTTGCATGAACAAGAAAAAAAATGATTGTTAATAAGAAATAATTTTGTTCTATATTCTTCTACAAAAAAGAAATGAGAAGGAACAAGAATGAAAAATTATTCCTCGTCGTTCATTGGTCACCCTTCATACCCTATATATGATCCAAGTAAAGGCTATTGCCTCTAGTTGACACAAGTAAAAAGCCTTTGCCTCTATAATTTTACTTCTATGGGTTGCATTGTTTTCACTTCTCACCATTTGAAACAGCAAAAATTCTATAAATTAGATAAACTAATAAAATATATTAATTAATATTTTTTCATTCTAATTTAGACCAGTTTAAAATATGACATAAATCGATAAAATAATAAAATAATATTTTTGAAAAAAATTCAATATAAATATACAGTCCCAATAAAATCATAAATTATAATTTATATATGTATATATATATATATATATTAAAACTTTATATACGTACAAACAAAACATTAGCTGATTTTTTAATATTCACAATAGAATTTATCTCTGTTTTTCTAAACACTTCAATATATTTTGATAACATTTGGTAAAAGTATATCTAAAACCAAATTAAAATTCTATGAAACTTTGTATATAATAATTAAAATTATATAAAAGTTGAATTTCTAAAGTTCAATAATATATAAAATAACTATTGTTCTTGATTTATTAAAAATATTGTAAAATAGAGAAATATAAAAATGAAGTTGTTATAAATTAATTACTCTATCAATTAATAAAATAGTATAGTATCAACATTTTTAATTAATAGTTTTAATGTATATGGAACCAGTCTAATCTTTGTTTTGTTGAATGAGTACACGAAGTTGGGTCATAGCAAAATGTTCAACACATAGCTCAATAATATTAATTGAAAATTTAGTTTCTTATATGTTCCATTTGCAAAGTTCATTTACCTATATAGTAGTATATATAGCACTAGTAAACTAACATTGCGATTTTAAAGGTCTGGACAAGAATCGACATAAAAGAGAATTAATATTTTTAGTTGTCTTCTTTTAGCACGAATAGTTATGTAACAAAAAAACGTTGTTCATGGATAAAGACCATAAGGTAGTCGTCGTTCTTAGCTTACAAAATTAAATCGCACATCTAAAGTCGCTGGAAGACAAAAACACAAAGTTAAGTGTTGACTAGTCGAAATAAAAGAGTGGAAACTATTGTACGAAATCTAAAAGCCATTGTTTTTCTTTGGTCCCTATAGTTTTTTTTTCTTGGTATGATCGGTTTCGATATGTCCAAGTCCAGTGTTTGAGTGACCAAGTTGTTGCTTAGTTTATCGAATTCAAATACGCCCACTTTTTGTGTATGTATAAATTACTCACCTTCCTCGAATTTTCAATTATGTGTTTCGTTTTGCCTATTGTTTAATAGCTTGTCGTCTAATGTTCTTTAAAAAATATTTTGAATTTAATAAATAATATGGAGATTTCAGTCGTTCTTAGAAAAGTCCGCACTCCATCTCTTACGGATTGAATAAATTTTGAGAAAGCCGATGTCTTTGGTACGTATGTATTAATTATTGTTATTATTATTTTCGGTATGCATTATTTCAGTCGACATTCTAATGGAACATATTATTAGTTTGTGAGATGTATAATATTATATATTTTTTTTGTGAAGTTCACCTTATTTCAATTTATATACAAATTTAGATGTGTTAGTGTCGTTATAATTTTCAAATTTAAAACCAAACAATATAATATACAGAACATGTATTATTTTGTTTGTTTTTCAATTTGTTTTTTTTGGCAACAATGTCTCAGATCGTTATAGATTTTATTCTTTTAGCAAGGTTGATTTTTTCCACTAAATTCTTTTTTTTTTCATATTGGCTAAAAATGTATTGTTTTTTTTTTTTGCTTGGACCGACCTATTTAGTCAACGCAAATATCTTCAGAAAAATCTGAAAGAATATTCAACAGACTATAATTTAATTGGTGTCCCAAATGCTGCGGCGCTGTATTGTTCTTGACAAAGATGTACTGTATACTTTTGAGAAAATTTGATATTGGCATGGAAAACATAATATTAATAACTATGAGCAATTCGAATTTAATTGGGTAGCTTTCACCAGGATTACGGATGTTAATTTTACATTCATATTTTTTTTTGCTTATTTAAAATCTACTCCATATAAAAAAAATCACTAAATATATAACATAATTGGTATGCATAAGTTAAGAAATGAAGTACTAATTTTGGTAAACCAAAAACAAAAAAACTTTTTAAGTAATTCTTTTCTGAAAAGCGGACACATCTGATATCAGAAATGGCGGTCATGCATGGGATAAATATTATATAGTAACTGTTTGAGAACCATTATTTGTTGTGCACCAAAAAGAAAAGAAAATGAATTATGAATCTTATGGAAAGAATCAGACGTCCATCTCGAAAATTCCACTTAAAGTTTGCATGATTTTTTTTAATAAATACAAAAGAAAAACTCTGAGTAATGAATCAAAACGAGCCATCTGTCATTATCGTGAAAAACGACGTCGTTAGGCAGCCACATGTACAGCTACAAGCACGCATAAATAAAGATGTTTCCTCATCCTCAAAGTTGCTCACTTCGCAAGTGAAACAAACAACTCTTAGAAAAAAATAAACTAAAGCTTCTCTCGCTTCTCTCTTGTGGTAAGAAAACAGAGCAAGTAGAGATCTCTTTGTGTTCTTCTTGGTATCACAAAAGAGCAAGATGTCTATAAGAAGAATCTACCGATGTTTGAACTCTCTAATCAAAAGATCATGTGCTCAATCGTTATGATCATATGTCCCCTTTCACACTTTGTTTCAACTCTCAGTTTTTCAATTTTTTTTTTCTCTTTGTTCCATATATCACTTGGGAACAACCGCTTCGAACGCGATCAAAATAATCACAAAAATCAAGAACTCAAGATGGTGCGAACACCATGTTGCAAAGCTGAACTAGGGTTGAAGAAGGGAGCATGGACTCCAGAGGAAGATCAGAAGCTTGTCTCCTACGTCAACCGTCACGGTGAAGGTGGATGGCGAACTCTCCCCGAAAAAGCTGGTATATATTTTTTTTGTTAATTATTATATTCCGCCATATTTGAATATTCAATGTTTGGCATTTTTAGTAATTATTGATCAATAATTTTTAATATAAAATATTTTTTTCAAATGATAGGACTCAAGAGATGTGGCAAAAGCTGCAGACTGAGATGGGCCAATTATCTAAGACCTGACATCAAAAGAGGAGAGTTCACTGAAGATGAAGAACGTTCTATCATCTCTCTCCATGCCCTTCATGGCAACAAGTTAGTCTCCTTATCTCTCACTCTCCACTTTTTTTTTCTAAGTTGTCCCATTGTTTTGTTTTTTGTTTTTTTTTTGTTTGAAAAAATCCCATTGTTTTGTTCATTTTCCTTTCCAGTATAACTTAAATGGCTACGCGTGTAACACATTTTAGTACTTTTATAAAAATACTATCAAAAATTTGTAAATAAAGGGAGTAAAATCTTTGTTTGCTCGGCCTGTATAATTACAAAACAGGATTACATTTTATGCTTATAATTTACAAATAATATGTGCCAAAAGGAAGGAAAGTATTTGTGTTTTCAATAAAACAAACGTATTTCAACTATCTAGCAAAGAAAATTGAACTATCACAAAATATCTTGGGTTTGAAAATTCATACGTTACTTTTCAAAAAAAAAAAAAAAAAAAAATCATACGTTATATATGTAAGTCTTAGACTCTTAGAACAATTAGTATGTACTATGTGTTCCAAAAAGAAAAGAAAAAACTCATATACTATGTTATCATCATGACTAATCTTATGGTGTTTAATCAGATGGGCTGCAATAGCTCGTGGATTACCAGGAAGAACCGATAACGAAATCAAGAACCACTGGAACACTCATATCAAAAAACTTTTGATCAAAAAAGGTGTCGATCCGGTTACACACAAGAGCCTGATCTCCGACAAATCAGAAAACCTCCCGGAGATTCCAGAGAAACAAAACGTTATTCAAGAAATTATAACGAGTGGTGATAATCTTGATAAAGAGGAGGTGAAGAATGACAACAAGAAGTCTGGACTCTCATCGGCCAGGTTCTTGAACAGAGTAGCTAATAGGTTCGGTAAGAGAATCAATCAAAGTGTTTTGTCTGAGATTATCGGAAGTGGTGGCCCACTTACTAGTACCACTACAAGTCACACAACTACTACTACAAGTGTCACCATTAACTCCGAATCAGATAAGTCAATTAGCTCTTCCTTCACACCAACCTCATCAGATCTTCTATGCCAGATGACCGTTAACGGTAACGCTACATCGTCTCCGTCCACATTCTCTGATGCATCCGTTAATGATAGTTTAATGTACTGTGATAATGAGGATAATCTCGGATTCTCAAATTTTCTGAATGATGAAGATTTCATGATGTTCGGAGAGTCTTGTGTTGACAACACTGAGTTCATGAAAGAACTTACGAGCTTTCTTCAGGAGGATGTGAGTGACGACGTCCAGGTGATGCCCGTCAATGAACATAAAGACAATATTGAAGAGACTGATAACTATTTTGCATGAGTGAATCTTCTGATGAATCCTACATGCATGATCATTTCAATATGATCTTGTTTATATCATGTCGATGGATATGTTAGGCTGATGATCATGATAATAATGAATATGATAATAATGAATAATGATAATGATGATGATGAACCATGCATGCAGCTTGTACTGTGATATATGAATGTATTTTTCGTGTTTATTTTTTACTCTTTTGTACGTTTAACCTCAAGTGTGTTTCCTATGAAGTTATGGTAATGTAATAAAAGGTTTAAGGAGTGTATTATACTTGACTATTTTTATTTATAAATCGCGAACATGATGAATTGCGTTATTTGGAATGTCGATTTGTAACTATACATCATTATTAAAAAAGATTTGTAACTATATATCTGAACATGATTTAGGCCTCTTTTCAAAACAAAACAAGAAACTATCCGAACATGAGTATTACGTTATTTTAAGGGTCCCTTATTTTAACACTACTACTATTATTTTACTTGTGGGTTGTGTTACACAGTTGCTTTGGTAGCTGCTTAGTAGCCTATATATCGATAGTGCATCGAGCAGGTTGATATTAGCATACATACAATAAAGATAATTTAATTTCTCTAATGAGTGACCGACATAAAGCAAGTGGCCATTCTTTGAACATTCCAAGGATTAAAGAGGAGATGATTTGCATTACCATTACATCCTTTTGAAAGCACTATGTATAAAACAAAAGTAAAAGCTTGTTCCAATAAATATTATTTGAAAAAGTTGGATGATTTTCCTTTTCAATGTGTCTTCTCTATATATAAAGTGATATGAGAAATTATAAACACTAAAATAGTATCTCCAGGAACAGTATAAATTACAAAACAATAGCAATTTTTCTGATTAAAATATCTTTATATTATATTTTCTCTGGTCAGAAGAAACATATATGGAAACTTTTTTTTTTGATAAAGGGCTAAACATATATGGAAACTTGCTATAAGATCATTTTTAATTTCATTCTATTTTTACATTAATAACATATTTTTAATTTACTATAAAATAAGATAAGAAAAAAATAGTTTATATTAAAGTAATTGTATTATATTTCTTTACTATACTTATTCATGATTCCTTAAAAAGAGAATAAATTTGGAATACAACTTAATTTTACTATAAAACTCTTTTATTTTAAAATAAAATAAAGTAACACTTTTAGAGCTCGTATACCTAAAAACATAAAATTTGGTCCCAGTTTTCTGCTAGTCAACTCATAAGTGGAAGTTATAAGGATAAATTTAACAAATGAATTTCTGGTTTAAATGATAAAATTATTACAAAAAATTATGAACAATAAATCTAAAGATATATAGCTACAAAATCTTAATGTAGCGAGGGCTGCCTCCGCGAATGAACGACATATAAATCTAATCAACAAGTTGTATTCTGTGATAATGTACATTGCGTAATCAACCGGGCCATCTAATTTTCTTTTTCTCCTTTAATCCTCAACTTCTTATCTGATACTCTTTTGTATTAAAGATGCATTATTCTAAATAATGCAAAGAGTATGTGGTGGGTCGTCACAGATTCACAAGTCATTGCCGGTCATGGCAGTTGGCATGCTATGGCTGTGCCACATTCTTGCGCCTGACTCTTGACATTTCAAAGGATCACATTACGTAATAGTAATAATGCCACAAAACAAACTATAACAAAATACTCAGTGAAGTAACCATGCATGTATGTATTATTTTATTTACCGAATCATAAACTTTCAAGGTTGGCTCCTTTTCATTTGCATTAACTATTTCTTGTTCAAACTTCAACGTACATAGGCGAAAGAAACAATAATTAAGTAATATTACAAATGGTCGAACTATAGAATAATGCCCCCAAGATACGCTCGTGAGGTTTCCCTGGACTCAGTGACCAACTTGACACCGATATATTGCAATTATTGGAATATTTTATTATTTCATTTAAAGTTTACATAACCACATAACCAAAAATATTTATCTCAAGAGCAAGAGCTATTTGGGTACGATGTATATGTTTATGTGGATTTGAATGGGAAACTGTCTTCAGTGTAGCTAATTGGGTACGTGTACATGTTATATGCGGATTTAATGGGAAACTGTGTTCAATGTATTCTTCTCTTTGATTTGGCATTCAATTGCAGTTTCCTGTTTTTCTTTGATTAAAAGCGTCTATATCCCTAAAACATAATTAATTTCTTTAAATTAAAACTCGGAGAGAACCAACAAGAATTACTCGAAAGAGAAAATCTAAAGTTATGATGATATGAGTCGAGCAATAAATAGTTGAGCTTTATTAGGAATCTAGGATATTAATTAGTTTTTTTTCTCAGTCTATTATAACACTTCATTTTAGATATTGCATCAATGATGGCGCTCTTTTTCTTCTTCTTTTGAACACCCAACGAGAGTGCTCTTATAGCTGCTCATAATTTTATTGAGTCAATTCACTTCTCCAAAAAATTGGGGTTTGCTTATCTTCTTATGAGTTAGGGTTCCTCTTCTCCCATCAAGAGTTGTGTAATTTTATTGTATTAGGAAAACATCTAACGTCCAAATGAAAACATCTAAATTAACGTCCAAATAATTTGTCTACAAATCTGATTCTTAGAAAACATAACATATATACGATAGTAGCTAGTATCTATTATAATTAATGACTTTTCTATGCGACTACTCTTCTCCTGATTGCACTGAAAGTCGCTTATTAATTGATTGGTACTGCATGTTTACCTTTGTTAGGCATATAGAAGAATATGCGATTTGATAAAAAGATGCAATCACCATCCAGTGGATTAGACAAAAGCTTTGCCAAAAACAGGATAACAGTTAAAAGAATTATTTAATAAATGAATAGCTGAAATCTTCTTACTGAGCAACCTCTTTGTTTTGATAACTTTGCTGTCGTTGTTGTAGATGTTAACTCGACTCATGTTTTCCACCTTCTCACCAAATGTCATTTCCTTTTCCGGATAGGCCAATTTGATTCCTTATATGGGAAGAAAAGCCCAAAGTTCGAGAAAAGAAAACAACGAAAACGGGACCACTAGCCCATTTGTTCATCCCACCAAATACGACAGCGTTATAAAAGAGAAAAAATTGAGCTGGACAAAGACGAATCTGTTTAAACCTCTGTTAAAAAATGCGGGTACCTAACCGATTAATCGTCCAGCTAAACGCAAATCAGCCAACTACCGCCACGATTATGACCGAGGCGGTCCAATTAATCGGTTCACCAAGAAATCGAAGGATTAACCGATTAATCGAATTTTTAACCGATTTTTTTCCGACTAACTTTGGACTATACGGCTAATCATGGACGTATAATTTAAGATATTGTAAGCCCAATTGCAAGTTTTTACTACAAATATGTGTGACTATTTATAATGACTTCAACCTTACTCTCTTTGGTTATAACCGATGTGAGATTCTCGTTTGTTGCTTTTAAAAAAATTTTGGCCGAAAATTTAATATGACAAAGTAGAGAATCAAACTCTGGTCCTTCTAAATACAACACAAACTTCGAATACCACTAGCCAACGACGCACTTTGATGTCTAAACACATCTTGTTGTATATATACATATATTAATAAGAAAAAAATAAAAAATTAATTCCCAATTAATCTCCGATTTATCGACTAGGCGCTAGTCCCAAGCCGAACGCCCGACTAGCGCCCAACGAGTTCTTAAACATTGATTTTAACACACCGACTATCTAATAGGGTGTTAATAGACAATTTTATTTTAGTTCCGATCTGTGTTATAAAAAAAAATCTTAGTTCCGGTCTGATTTGTAAACAAAATAATTTTTAAGACAAGACATTAAGTAAGCGAATTAAATTAGATCTGGAAAATAATTAACATTATTATTATTAGTTTTTTAGGACAGCGAAGAAAATAAGCAAAGCGAGAAAGGCAGATCACAATCACAAAACTCACTTCTTCTCCACTCTCTCTTTTGAGATTCTTCTTCCTCTGTCTGTCGGCACGAATTTCATTGGGTCGAATCTGGGTTTTAGTGTAATAAAATCGATTTAAGAAAGAATCTGGAGAGGAACGGTGGAGGATTTCGTAGGGCTTAAAGATGAGGAGGAGCAGGAGGGTAGCTAAAAGGAGATTGTTGAGTTGGATATGGCTTCTCCTTGCTGCTTTCTCTGTTGCTGGATTGGTTCTCTTTATGGTTCAGCATCGTCATCAACAACAAGATCCATCTCTGCTTACACTTGTATGTCCTCTCTCTCTCTGTTCCGTATTTCAAAGATTTTTTAATTTCTTTTGAAAAGCAATGTATTGATTGCTGAGATTTGGGTTTTGCTATGTTGATCATGTGCTCATTAAAAAGTGTGGATCTTTGTTGTTTGTGCTGACAAAAAGATTGGTGAATCCACTGTTCATTGTAGCCTAATTTTTTTTTTTTTTTTAAAAGCTGAGAATGGTTATTAGGTTGGTCTCTGTATCTATGGAATCAGTGCAGGTTGAACTCTTTTCATAACAGCAAGTTGAAATCTTAGTGTAGTTTCTTTTATTGACATTGCTTGTTGGTTTTTTTTTTTTGTTCTTTAGTCTATGAGTGCAGAAGCTCATAAAACAGAGCATTTCTCAAGTCCAACGTGTAAAAATAGTTTCTTACAGGAATGAGATTTCTTGATAATGTTTATGCCATAGCTAGAGTTACAGATGGGAAGAATTTGGTGCTAAGCTAAGCTAAGCTCTCCTGTTGAAAGGACATACAATCAGAAATTGGTTATGTTCATGTTAATATCATACTCATAGATACATTGTTATTGGATGTCTGTTCATGATGCATTTCCTCCAAATTTCTAAGACATCAATACATTTTTATGTCTGTTATTGGATGTCTGTTCATGACACATTTCCTCCAAACTTCTAAGACATGAATGCATATTTTGTCGTTACGAAATGCTCCTAGGGAGACAATCCAAGTTTCATGAAAAAGTTTGTTGAGATTTCTTAGTCAGGACAGGGTTTAACCTATTATTTCACAAAATATAGGAAGGGGGAACATGAACAACTTATAGTATCATACTGTCTACATAGAAGGATTTTTTTCTTTGGAGAACTTACTCTAAACTTCTTTTCTTTGGTAGGAAAGAGACACAAGAACCGATAACGTATCTCCTCCCAATTTAAACTTCACGGAAGAGGTAACAAGTGCTTCCTCCTTCGCTAGACAGCTAGCAGAGCAAATGACGCTTGCCAAGGCCTATGTCTTTATAGCCAAAGAGCACAACAATCTTCATTTAGCTTGGGAGTTGAGTTCTAAGATCAGAAGCTGTCAGCTTCTTCTCTCCAAAGCAGCTATGAGAGGCCAACCCATTTCATTAGATGAGGCAAAACCGATTGTTAGTGGCTTATCAGCTCTTATCTACAAGGCACAAGACGTACATTACGACATAGCCACCACGATGATGACGATGAAGTCTCACATCCAAGCCCTTGAAGAGCGTGCAAACGCAGCTAATGTTCAAACCACTATATTTGGGCAATCGGTTGCTGAAGCAATACCAAAGAGCCTCCACTGTTTGGCGATCAAGCTCACGTCAGACTGGTTAACTGAGCCATCACGCCATGAAGTGGCAGATGAGAACAGGAACTCACCTAGGCTTGTTGACAATAGCCTCTACCACTTCTGTCTCTTCACGGATAATGTGATAGCTGCTTCAGTTGTTGTTAACTCAACTGTCTCCAACGCTGATCACCCGAAACAGCTTGTTTTCCACATAGTGACGAATCAAGTGAGTTACAAAGCTATGCAGGCTTGGTTCCTAGGTAATGACTTCAAGGGCTCAGCGATAGAGATCCAAAGCGTGGAAGAGTTTTCTTGGTTGAATGCTACGTACTCTCCTGTTGTTAAGCAGCTGCTTGATACAGATTCGGGAGCTTACTATTTTGGTGACCAAGAAACAAACTCTGAGCCGCCAAAAGTGAGGAACCCTAAGTACTTATCATTATTAAACCATCTCAGATTCTACATTCCTGAGATCTATCCACAGCTAGAAAAGATTGTTTTCCTAGACGATGACGTTGTTGTTCAGAAAGATTTGACTCCACTCTTCTCCTTAGACCTTCACGGAAACGTCAATGGCGCCGTGGAGACATGTCTTGAAGCCTTTCACCGTTATTACAAGTATCTAAACTTCTCAGACCCACTCATCAGCTCAAAGTTTGATCCACAAGCGTGTGGCTGGGCCTTTGGTATGAACGTTTTCGATTTGATAGCGTGGAGGAAAGCGAATGTGACTGGTAGGTATCATTACTGGCAAGAGGAGAACAGAGATAGAACTCTTTGGAAGCTAGGGACTCTCCCTCCAGGTCTGTTGGCTTTCTATGGTCTCACTGAGCCGCTAGACAGGAGATGGCATGTCTTAGGGTTAGGTTATGATGTGAACATTGATAACCGTTTGATAGAAACCGCGGCTGTGATTCATTATAATGGCAACATGAAGCCTTGGCTGAAGATTGGTATTGGTAGGTATAAACCTTTTTGGTTAAAGTTTTTGAACTCTAGCCATCGTTATTTACAAGATTGTGTCACAGCTTAGAAGCAAAAGACTTTTGAGAGAGTTGAGACTGATTCTTATACACTTTGAAGATTCTTTTTGTCGTTTTTTTTTTTGGGAATGTTTTGTAGATTTCAGAAAGTTTGTCAGGTTTCAGATATTCTCTGAAGACTGTTGTTCTCTTTTTATGGTCTGAAGAGCAAGTTATAATCACACATTAGAGGGTCCATGATGTACTTATGGTTTAATAGATTACAGGGATACTTATTTTTTGTGAGTTTTTGTTTTATTTATTTTTATCTCCAAGGATGGATGGATAAATTATTATCTCTTTGTTTTCAAGCTGTAGTAGTCTCTGCATTTGATAAAAAAAAATCCAAAAAATCCACAAACTTTTGATTCTTGAGTTCTTAGTTCTATTTCGACATGACTTTGACACAACAAGAAGTTAGATTATTTGTTGGATACAAGGTGAGAATAACTTGAAACAAGTCTTTAGCCGTTTCATAAAAAAGGGCGCGATTTGGTAGACATGTTCATGCACTTAGCAGCTACTCTAATAGTTTGAATAATTCCATTTCCCGCAATGTTGCTTTGTAAGTTTGAAGCCTCAAGAAAACAACATATAGACAAGATATCAGAGCATTTGCAATGGTGTATCCTTAGAGGAATCCTTAGGAAAAAAGAAAAAGGAATATTTCAGATTATATAAGGATATTTCAGATTTTTTCTTTAAAAAAAAAAATTTGACCACTCACGGACCGTCACGTGGGCAGTAGAGCCTGCGAATACTGTTCATGGGACCCATTAATTACAAAATTAATATTTTCCTAAGGATTCCCCCAAGGATCCGTCATTGCGGATGCTCTCAGAATGCTACCACAGATCCGATACACCAGTTAGTTATTTTAAACCGAAACCAAACTAAATAAACCGAACCATGCACTATTTGGTTAGGTTGCTAATGAAAGCCCTAGGTCTCGAACAATATATTACAGTGATCTGCATTCACCTCTCCTCCCTCTTATAAGAGTCTCTGATTACGATGAATTCAATACCTCTTGAACTTGTTCACGAGATATTATCTAGATTGTCTGTCAAGTCAATAGGGAGGTGTCGCTGCGTGTCTGAGCAATGGAGATCCATACTTTGCAGTTCAGATTTTACCAAGCTGTTCTTAACCAAGTCTTCCACTCGTCCTAATCTCTTATTCGCCAAGGAAACATCTCGAAACAATGAGTTTCTCTTCTTTTCGTCGCCTCAGCTTGATGACAAGTCCTCCTCGTCGTCCTCGTCCTTCCCCGCCTCTGTTCAGTTGATGAAGTTATCTAAAGACATTCCACTCCAACTATGTGGTCACGCCTCTGGTTTGTTCTGTTTGCGTCGTATGTCAATATGGGGGAGGGATGAGAAGGAGGAGTATACGGAGCATGTGATATGTAACCCTAGCACAGGACAGTATGGGTTCTTACCTACAGTGAAAACAGGCCCTAAGAGCTTTTTAGGGTTTGATCCTATCGACAAGGTGTTCAAGGTAGTTTCATCCAGTGCTACCTATTCATCATTTTCCAATGTTGTTAATATTCTTACGTTAGGAAGTGGAGAAATTAAGTGGAGGAAGATCAAATCTCCCGAAGCGCATTACCCTTGGTTCCAACAAGGGATATGCATCAATGGCGTTTTATATTACTTGGCTCAAAGACACAATGGAAGTTTATTTTTAGTTTGCTTTGATGTTCGGTCTGAGGAATTCAACTTTATGCATGCAAACTTCATTAATGACGATTATTCTGCAACTACAAGATTGATTAACTATGATGGTAAATTAGGTCTGATTAGACAGAAAAACACTCCTGAAAGTATGACTATGTGGTTTCTAGATGATGCCGAGAAACATGATGATTGGTCGGAGGTTACATTCACTCTTCCTGAATTTTGTGACGTTTTCGTAGTTAAAGTGTCGACCGTTACAGGTGAAACTGAAATTGTTTTGACGAGTCACCACTATTATCACTCGGAGCCATTTTCTGTTTTCTACTTCCATCCCGGAAGGAACACTGTCAAACGCCTTGAAGTCCAAGGTATCCAAGGTAGTAGTAGAGGATACACTAACGTTTATTACGCCTTTGTAGACCATGTAGATGATCTCACGTTTGATATGAAATCATGGCAGCTGCATCAAGATGTTCCACCTAGGTTTGAAAGCATTATTAACAAGTTTTGTGCTCTTATTAGAGCATCTGCATTGTTGCGTTTCTTCAAGAATGTTTGTGATCATTATTATACTTTATATTTTAAGATAGTTTGACTATGCAAAATTATATTATTTCTAACATTTCAACATTTTAAAAATAATTAATCGTAAGTATATAATGTATAGGTTAATTTTCAAACCAATCACATAAAACTGTTTAAAACAACAAAGAAGATCCTCAAAAAAAAATCCATTTCACCTCTAGCTCTCTCGGAGTCAGAGTCTGATCATCATGAATTCAATCCCTCTCGAACTTTTCCACGATATATTCTCTAGATTGTCTGTCAAGTCATTAGGGAGGTGTCGTTGCGTGTCTGAGCAATGGAGATCCATACTCTGCAGTTCAGATTTCACCAAGCTGTTCTCAACCAAATCTTCCACTCATCCTACTCTCTTCTTCGCCATGGAAACATGTCCAAACAATAAGTTTCTCTTCTTTTCATCGCCTCAGCTTGATGACAACAAGTCCTCGTCCTTACCCGCCTCTGTTCAGTTTAAGTTATCTAAAGACATTCCGCTGAAACTTTGTGGTCACGCCTCTGGTTTGTTCTGTCTACGTCGTATGCCAGTCTCAAAATATTTGTGGGATCAGAAGGTGAAATTGTTTTGAGGAGTTACTATTATGATCTTTTTTTTTTTTTTGAATGAATGTAAAATTATATTCAAACAAAACGATTTTACATCAAGTGCCACTGTTGTAAGAACAAATTGAAATCAAAACTACAACTCTGGAATCAAAACTGACCCAAAACAAAGAATAAAAACCAAAATCCCCTCCAAGCCTTGACCATGTGAAACAAGTCAAGCATTGGAAAGGATCATGGAATNTTTTTTTTTTTTTTGAATGAATGTAAAATTATATTCAAACAAAACGATTTTACATCAAGTGCCACTGTTGTAAGAACAAATTGAAATCAAAACTACAACTCTGGAATCAAAACTGACCCAAAACAAAGAATAAAAACCAAAATCCCCTCCAAGCCTTGACCATGTGAAACAAGTCAAGCATTGGAAAGGATCATGGAATTCTCCTCATTAAAACCTTTTCAAAGTAAACCCAATTGGGACAAACCTTTGAAAAGGAAAAAGAGTAAGAATTCCATGATCAAGGGATAAAAACAAAAAAGCTAACACCTCTGCGCCAAAGAGAACAAACCAACAAACTCCAAGAAGTAAGCAACATCCCCCTAAGCAACAAAGATTATCCAAGAATAGCTACCACCAAAGATCATCCAAGAAGCAAGCTAACAGCCCCCTTTCAACAAAGATTATCCAGAGAAAAAAAACTCCCTACTCCAACCACAGAACCACCACCAAACAAAGGGACAAAATCCCAGCAGGTTCTTGTTTTCAAGCCCAACTCCTCTGCCAAGAAAGACCGAGCCGACAAAACACAACCAAAATCGATCTAGAGACAAACAAGCAGCCTCCTCAACACCAAAGAAAATCCAGAATAGACTACTACCAAAGATCGTCCAATAAGCAAACATCATTCTCCACTCCAAAGATCATCCAGATAAGAAAACCCATTCCAATCACAAACAATTTCCAAAAGATGAAACAATCTCAACAACAAATCAGACTCTTGTTTCAAACCACGTAAGTAGACTACCATCAAGATACTTCTTACCTTGACCTTTAACCAGAAGAAGCTTAAGTCGAACTAATTTGTCAACAAGCTTGGAAAGAGTTCCTTCATCCATCGGGTGTTCCCCATGTCTTCGAGCATTGCGCTCTCTCCAGACACTATGAGCCAGCGTTTGAAAAGCATAACGAAGAAGGAAATTCACAGTAGAATTGTAACCAGGGTTAGCAATAATCGTGATTATCTCACTCCATTCCGTAGTGAACTTCTCCTTCATGATCCCACCTACCATCTCATACCANGAGTTCCTTCATCCATCGGGTGTTCCCCATGTCTTCGAGCATTGCGCTCTCTCCAGACACTATGAGCCAGCGTTTGAAAAGCATAACGAAGAAGGAAATTCACAGTAGAATTGTAACCAGGGTTAGCAATAATCGTGATTATCTCACTCCATTCCGTAGTGAACTTCTCCTTCATGATCCCACCTACCATCTCATACCATATCTTTCTTGTATAACAACAATCAAAGAACAGATGGCGACAAGTTTCCTGTTCCTCATTACATAGAACACAAACTCCATTCACCGCATTATTCCATTGTTGAATTCGATCGCACGTCTGGAGCCTATTTTTTATGGCAACCCATACAAGGAAAGAGAATTTCGGTGTAGAGTGAGAGAACCATACACCCTTGCTCCAGTCGCAATCAGGCTGAGATTGACGAATACATTCCCATGTTGCTTTTGTGGAGAAATCCTTCTTGTATTTTCCTTCAGCATGTTTCCAGAGAGGAGTATCATCAGCTTCACTTCTTTTCATTTTGATAACCTCGATTTCGTCCTCTATTTCATTCAAGAATTGAATTCTATGCCTTCTTCTGCGATGTCTATTAAACACATCAAACATAACATCATTCTCCATTATACCCATATCAATACTACCACCACCAGCAAGATGATTCTTTAGATTGCCTAAACAAGACCAGGAGTCATACCAAAAAGAAGTGTGCTTACCGTTGTTTACCTCAACTTTATGAAAAGACATAGCCAAATCTCTCAACTTAAGCAGTTTCTTCCACATCCAAGAGCCTGAGACAGTATTACTTTTAATGGACCAGAAAGAACCTTTTCTAATTAGATAACAATGTATCCAATTAACCCAGAGCGACGATCTATTAGAAGTCAATCTCCAAATCAGCTTTAAACAAAGAACCATGTTAATTTCTTTGAGAGATCTTAACCCCAAGCCACCCTCCTTCTTAGGTAGACAAATATCTTTCCAGCTGACTTTTGCCTTATTTGTTTTCAAATCAGGACCAGACCATAAGAATGCTGAACAAAGGCTTTCTATCTCCTTTAAACAGCTACTAGGGAGGCGAAAAGCAGAGAGCCAGAAGTTAGCAAGACTAGTAATGACAGAGCTAATGAGCTGTAACCTTCCTGCATGTGAAAGAAAGCGACCAGTCCATAATTTCATCTTCTTCCTAACCTTCTCAACCAATGGCATGTAGTCATTAACGGTCATTCTCCTGGTGAGAAGAGGGAGACCCAAGTATCTAACCGGAAGCTGACCCGAAGCAAAAGGAAACCGAGTAAGAATATCAGTCTTTAGATTACCAGAAATTCCAGCAGTGTAAAGTGTCGATTTCTCCAGACTGATTTTCAACCCTGATACATCTGCAAAATCTTCAAAAATTTTTAAAACTCCCTCTATAGATCTTTTGGATCCATCTGTGAAGACAAGAAGATCATCAGCAAAACATAAATGAGTTAACAAGATGTTTTGACATCTTGGATGGTATCCAATTTCCTTCCTAGCTGCAGCTCTGTCGATTAGGTGAGAGAGCACATTCATACAAATTACAAAGAGATAAGGAGAGAGAGCACATCCCTGACGCAGACCCCTTTTACTCTGAAAGAAACCAGCAAGTTCTCCGTTAATTTGGACCGAGAAAGACGGAGTACAGACGCAGAGTTCAATCCATTTAACAAACTGGTCAGGCATGTGAAGAGCTTTCAAAGTTGTAATCAGAAAAGACCAATTTACAGAATCGAAAGCCTTTGCAATGTCGATCTTCATTGCACATCTAGGAGAAACATCCTCCTTGTGATAATCTTTAACAATCTCCGTGGCCAGAAGAAGGTTTTCAACAAGTAATCTATCGCGCACAAAAGCAGACTGATTAGAAGTAATACAATGGGGAAGGGTACCTTTTAGTCGATTTGCAATGATCTTGGAAACCACTTTGTAGAGAACATTGCAACATGATATAGGCCTGTAATCTTTCATCTCCATTGCACTATCTTTCTTAGGAATAAGAGCCAGAATCGTTGTATTTAGACCTTTCGGAAGAAAGCCTTTGCTGAAGAAGGAATGAATTGCTGTAGTAAAATCTCTCCCAATTATGCTCCAAGAAGCTTTGAAGAACTCCGTTGTATACCCATCCGGTCCTGGAGACTTGTTGTTTGGCATTTTAAACAACACATCTCTGATTTCATCATCCGTTACTGGCCTGGTCAATTGGGATCTATCCATATCAGAACAACGGAACTTAACAATTTCCTGCAACTCCTCCACTGTTATGTTCCGAATATCAGTAGGCTCATAGGCAAGAAATTCACTAAAGAATCTCTCAGCTTCCTGCTTGATGTCATCTTGAGAAGTAACAACAACTCCAGAATGGCATTTAATTTCTCTGATAGTGTTTCTCATTTCCCGGATTTTTGCAGCATTATGAAACACCTTATTATTTCTATCACCAACCTGAAGCCAGTGCATCTTAGATCTTTGCTTAAGAATCTTCTCCTCAATTGCAGAGAGCCTGTACCAAATCTCAGAAACACTCAACTCTTCCCGAATATTTTCCTGTGTTGGATTGTGCATTAACCGATCTTGTTTAACACAAAGATCTTGGTAGACTTCCTTGACTCTCACAGACAACTTTCCCAACTTTTCTTTACTCAGATTCTTGACCAAAGGCTTAAGAGCTTTTAGATATTTCGAAAAACGAAAGAGAGCAGAGGTCGATTGATATAAGACTTGAGTGGTATTCCAGTAGCCTTCAATGACCTTTATAAACTCTGGCGTTTCAGTAATCACATTCGTAAATTTGAAAGGCCTGCGTTTTCCGGTTGCCTCAGCTTTAAGATGAAACCTCCCACGCAAGTGATCAGAACAGCCACCTGCCTCAAACACACCATAAGACTGAGTACGACAATTCATCCAAACTTCATTAACCAGAAACCTGTCCAACTTTTTACAGATAAGACCATCTTCTCTCTTGTTGCACCATGTATACTTTGGACCTTGAGATCCTAAATCAGTGAAATGGCAGTACTGAACAATGTTCTCAAAATCCCTCATACCAACGTTAATAAGCCCTGAATCCTGATAATTAGAATGCTCTTCTCCATCCAATATCTCATTAAAATCACCCATCACTATCCACTGCTTGTTTCTAAATAATGGAGAATCTTGATGAGCTTTAATTTCTTCCCATAACTCTCTTCTCTCTTCAACAGTATTCTCAGCATAGATAAACGAACAAAAGAATTCCTCATCATCACCTTTAACCAGAACAGACACTGTAACAATCTGATTTGACTTAAACACAGGAGTAAGCCGAACTTCTGAATTCCACATAACCCAAATTCTACCTTTCCTACTAAATTCATAGTTAGTAATGAACGACCAACCATTAAACACAGAAGAGATAATCTGTTGCACCTTATTTTCCCTCACACGCGTCTCCAATAAACCTCCAAATAATAAATGTTTTGACTGAATCCAATTTCTAACTACATCATGCTTTGTTCTTCTGTTAAACCCTCTTATATTCCAGAAGAAACCCACCATGGAAAAAAGAAATTATTGTTTTCCTCTACCTGGTTTCCCAGGCGTACCTCCTTGCAAAGATTTATCAGGAACAATCTTATGCATCGTTTTGGATCTTCTTGGCAAAGAAGGCCTAGTACCCAGATCCGGCCAATGTTCTATACCTGCAATACTCATAGCCATCGGATCATTCTTTTGTCCTTCCTTATCTTCCTTCTTACTATGCTCTTCCTTACTTACGTCCTCAGCATTTCCAAGATTCAGAGCTTCATTCTCAGTATCTACCTTTTCATCCTTTCCATCTTCTTTTATTTCCCCAGTATCAGTTTTCTCATCATCATTCAAGATCTTCTTAACTTGCTCAATAGAATCTCCCTTCTCATCCACTTCAAGAAGACCTGTGAATCGAGACGGGGTCATTATCGAGACTTGCCCAAACTTTAATATGGGACTTCTACTTCCTTTCCCTTGTGGAGCACTCATCCAACTAGCTTCTATTTCTCCTTCCTCAACTTCCTCACACCTTTGACCTTTGTTTAAAGCATCCTCTTCTGCTTTCTTTACTTCAGTGCCTGCATCTTTAATCTTTGGTTCTCCTATACCTTCAACATTCTCAGCATTTAGATTGATTGTATTAGCTTCCTCCTCCTTCTTGTTTAAGATACACACTTTCTCAATATGCCCCCACTTCCCACACGTATTACATCTCAATGGCAGCCATGGATAGGTGAATTCCACAAGAGAAGACACACCATTTTTTGTAAAGTTTATCTTAGTAGGTAGCTCCTTCGTAAGATCAGCATTTACAAAAACCTTTGCTATCTTGAAATTAGAACAAGCAGCAGTCTCAGGATGCAAACGAACCGGAAATCCCGCAACACTTGTGATAAAACTCAAGCCTTCCCATGAATACATGTTCATCGGAACATTTTTAAGATGAATCCACAATGGAATCGCCTTTATCTCTGGCTTCTCCTCCAACTCTTCAGGCTTCCATTTTGTAACCACCATTGGTATGTTTCCGATGCTCCACATCCCTCTTTTGAGAATCCGAGTTCTCATCGTTGGATTCAACACCTTAAACTTCATGGTCGTCTCATCAATCACATGGACATCTATCATCGTTGTTTTATCACCCAATCTCCAAATTCTGTTAACAGTGGCATGAACTTTGGCTACATGTGGAGCAGAGTCCAGAAACTTACCAATCAAGTAATCATCCCAGAGGTGATTTGCTTTCTCAATAATGTCATCTGGTATTTCTACAACCTTCTGTCCTTCCTTCTCTATTATTTGTACCTCGTACTTCTTCAAGGCTTTCTTCTCCTGCGCGACTTCAGCCCATGACTCCGTACCGCTCAAAAGATCTGATCTGTTCGTAACTTTTTGATTCACCGCTACCTGACCAACTTTGTTACCGTAACCCTCCGATTTCTCCTTATCTTTGTGATTCAAACCCTTATCGACCTCCAGATTGTTTTCCGAAAGAGATTTGCCATCCTCGATCTGCAACTCGGATTCCAACTGCTCAAAGCCTTCGTCCTGTAACTTCTGATCATCCCCTATCCTCGTCGAAGATTTGGGAAACGCCGGCGAAGACGCCGTACTCATCGCGGAAATTATCTCCAAAATCGCCTGTTTTGTCGCCACACAAAACGGAGCCAAAAAAAGATTGGAAAAGTGTATTTCTCCGTTACTATTATGATCACTCCAAGCCGTTTTGTGTTTTCTGCTACCATCCCGAAAGGAACACTGTTAGACGCCTTGAAGTCCAAGGTTTTGAGAACCTTGGTGGTAGTGAAGTTTACGCCTTTGTAGACCATGTAGATGATCTCACGTTTGATATGAGATCTTGGCAGCTGTATCAAGATGTTCCACATAGGTTTGAAAGCATTAACAAGTTTCGTGCTCTTTGTGTTTTAGATGATGTATGATTTTTTTACACGTGCTATAACCTGATTGTGACGATCCTTCTCACAGTTGGCAAATAAACTCTGTTTTGTAATAAAAAGGTGTATACAATATGATACTGAACCATTTGACCTGACCTTGTTTGGTTCTGGTCATCGTAGTGGAGAAGAGATCTTTCTTCAAATGATTTAGCAACTTTGAGATTTTACTGTGGCTCGCAATATTAATAGATTCCAGATAAATTTGGTTAGAGCATTACAATTAGGGCTGGGCATTTTATTCGTTAAATTTGATTCGATTCGTTATTCGTCTCGATTCGATCCGAAAATTCTGGATATCCGTAAACTTTCGAATCAAAGCAAATACTAAAAATCAATATCCGTTAAAATCGAAGCAAATCACAAATATTAAAATTTTGGGAAGCGGATATCCGATCCGATCCGGAAATATATAAATACATGTATATTTTGATTATATTTAAAATTTTAAATGTATAACATTATTATTATAGCTTATGATTTGACTAATTAGATTCTCATTATTACTTATATAAAATTATTAGATAAAAATAAGAGAAAATTTATGAAAATTATAAAAAAAAAATCTTAAGTTTTGTGTTATTATAATTGTTAACTTAAACTTAAAAAATTTTAAAAATATGTAAATTCACTACTTCTTTATTTTTTATTTTATATATCATGTAAAAAATATTTTAAAAAATAAATTTATATCAAATTTTTAAGATTATTTGTAACGGATGAGATATTCGTAAGTATTCGTAAATATCCGCAAATATCTGTTTATTTTCCGGATATCCGTTTTTCCGGATATCCGTATTTTTCCGAAGCAAAGCAAATACCAAAATCAGATATCCGTAACATACGAAGCAAATCACAAATACTTTCGAAAACCCGGATATCCGATCCGTGCCCACCCCTAATTACAATTTCTTGTGATTTAACCAAAAGTTAGTAGAAAATCAATATATAACACTCATATATTGACCAAATCAATTATATTATTACTAATATTTCAACATTTTAAAAATAACTAATCGTAAATATCATCCCCAACTATATAATGTCTAGGTTTATTTTCAAACCAATCACATAAAAGTATAAAACTGTTTAAAAATAACAAAGAATATCCTTAAAAATAAAAATCCTTGTAACGTATTTCCTTGAACTTCGGGGGCCATTTGACTATTTTAGGAGACTATAATCTACCAATACTTAATCGACACGTCATAATAATATGCCACATAATACGAAAATTAGAGGCTTTGCGCTTTGTCACTAATTATTTTAATTAATTTATTTTAGTTCCGATAACCTAAAAGCAAAAAGGAAGCAACCATTATCATCATCTGTTCTGTAATGTAATCGCCAGAAAGAAATTATTTTGATTTCGGATTTCCTCTTTCTTCCTTCCTTCTCTTAAACAACAAAAACTCTTTTCATTTTCCCGCACTTTCTCACCCGAAGGAAGGAACTTTCTCCCCACCCCCCGGAAAATGAGGTGGGAAAGGGTCCGACAACAACAAGTGGGTCTCGGTGAGTCTTCCTCCGGGCCCGGTAAGAGGTGGGGACACACTTGTAACTCCGTTAAAGGAGGTAGCTTTCTCTACGTTTTCGGTGGCTATGGCACAGATAATCGCCAAACCAATCAAGTTCATGTCTTCGACGCTGGTTAGTTCCTCTTCTTGTCGGATTTAGGTTTGATTCCGTTCGTAAGAATGTCCGAACCTTATCCTGTTTTGTTCTGTTCATCCGTGCATGTTGTATATGCACATTTTATATTGAAAGCTTTGTCCTTTTTAATCCATTACATTGTATCTTACTTGAATGATTACAGCTTGGTATTAAAATGATTTTGACTTGGTCTATTTTGGTTTAGTTGATGTTACTGTGTTGATCTTTGCTTGCTGCAGCAAAACAGATATGGACTCAGCCGATGATCAGTGGCACGCCTCCTCCTCCTAGGGACAGTCACAGCTGCACAACAGTTGGCGACAACCTTATTGTGTTTGGTGGTACTGATGGAATAAAATCTCTCAATGATTTGTACATTCTTGACACTTGTAAGCTTTCTTTTTTTTTGTGTGTATTTCAAGCTTCCTGTTTAAAGTTAATTCTGAATTGGGTTTGTTTGTTTTGTTTGTTTCCATTTGTGGTTAATAGCTTCACATACTTGGAAGTGTCAGAGTGTTAGGGGGGAAGGACCTGCGCCAAGAGAAGGTCATAGCGCCACGCTCGTTGGTAAAAGGCTTTTTGTATTTGGTGGCTGTGGGAAATCTTCTGATGTTAATGACGAAATCTATTATAATGACCTTTACGTACTTAACACAGGTACTAATGTTTTTTTATGCCATGGCTTTCTTCAATTGGCATGTGCTAATCTATTCCATAACATTCATCTCTTATGCATTGATTAGAAACAAGTGCAAACAATACTTTTTCTTGCCTTAATATCGAGTTTGTGCTACATTTTTCTTAGAGACTTATGTATGGAAACGTGCTGCTACGATTGGGAATCCACCATCTGCCCGAGATAGCCACACTTGCTCATCGTGGAAGAACAAAATCGTTGTGATAGGTGGTGAAGATGGACACGACTATTATCTCTCTGATGTTCATATCCTTGACACAGGTGCAAAACCATTTCCCAAATTCATGTTCTATCTGATGGTTAATGTAAGTTTTTTTTAATGTCCTATGATATTTTCCTTTTTACTTTCAGATACATTCATATGGAAGGAGCTGAATACTTCAGGGCAGTTGTTGACACCTCGAGCTGGTCATGTTACTGTTTCCCTTGGGAAGAACTTGTATGTGTTTGGAGGGTTTACGGATGCTCAGAGTCTTTACGATGATCTCTTTGTGCTTGATCTTGGTACCTAAACTGAGACGATCATTTGATACCATTGTCATATTGGTTTCTGTGTCTCGGAACTCGATAGCATATTAATATTATTGTTTCTTTGTAGATACGTGTGTGTGGTCAAAGGTTCTTACCATAGGAGAAGGTCCATCTGGTAGATTCTCTTCTGCAGGGGCTTGTTTAGATCCTCACAAATCCGGATTTCTTGTCTTTCTTGGTGGCTGTAATAAAAATCTAGAGGCACTGGATGATATGTTCTACTTACACACTGGTTACTTTCCACCAATCTCTCTCTTCAACTTGCTAATTGGGCATTTCCTTTCTAATCGTTTTTAAAACTTTTGGTTTCAATAGGACTTGGATATGATGCAAGGCTTGATCAAAATGTAGGGAGCATGTCTCTGAAGAAGCAACTGAAGTTGAAATGCCAAGAACAAAGTCATGCAAGTTCCTTATATGATAAACCTCTTGTTGGAATCAATATGGATCATCAAGGTGTGTTTAAGCAAACAAATCATGATTAGATAGAAACATTAAAAATAGCATTATCACTATCATGTTTATGATTGCATTTGTTGCAGGAAGAGGGAGTTTTGGTTTGAACAATGGCCAAATTGATCAGGGGAAAATGATGTTTCAAGCTAAGGTAACCGAGAGGTACCCAGTTGGTTACAGTATAGAAACAATGATAAATGGGAAAGTGCTTCGTGGCGTTTTGTTTTCAACCAAGCAGAGCTCCGTTCTGGCGACTGATCAAAGCTTGAGTAGGCGAGTGCTTAAATCAATTTCTTACTTTCGTTTTTTGGTTAGGTGGTTGCATTGTTTTGTGAACAATTTTGTTTGTTGCTGTACAGAAAGAGGCCATCTATGTCGAACGGTGACCAGGATAACAGTTTAAAGATACCAAGAAATTTGAGCAAGGAACAAACTGATGCTACTGAATCCAAAGATTCTCCATCAATGGGCATGGATGGTGGTGGTAGTGGTCTCATCAGCAACCCTCTGGATGTTAACATAAACACAGAGGCAGTGCCACCTCAGCTCGATATGGTAATTTTAATAGTATATCCCGAAAATCTGATTATGCAGTTTACTTATTGGAAAAATCTGTGTGCAGGGCAATGTGAATACAGCAGCTCCATCTTCATCAGTGCCTGAGACAGATGAAGCTTCTTTAGAATCTAGAAATGCAGTATCAATTGATGTTGGAGCTACTAATAAGACCGGACCTGGAGAGTCATCATAGCTAACAGAACAAAGGTGATTGAACCACTAGATTACACAACAACAAGAGGTGAAGCCAAATGCAGAGCTAAAAACCATTTGTGTCTAACTCTGTTCCTTTTAACAGTTGATTTTGCAGATGAGAGATTCAACAAGATAGGATGAAGAGAGGATGAGTTTAGTTTAGAATCTAAGTTAGGCTTTTGTTGGTGACTTGTTGAGGATGAGGACAAGGAGAAGCTAACTCTCAGTTAGGTTTTATTTATTTATTTCTTCTGCTTAGTTATTCAACTTGCAAATCAGTGTAAAAGTTTTCGCCTTTTTGGGTATGGTTTTGGATTTCAAGTAAATTTTGAACCGATCCGGACATGAACCGAATCCAAACCGATAAATTTTAATTAACTTACTGGATCTAAATATCTAAAATCCAAAAGATCTGGAGCCAACGCAAATCCTAGTTCCAGTGAAGAATAAAATATTTTCATAAGTTAGTTACGAATCCGATTAACAGAAGTTTAATGCGTAATTACATAAACGACTCGCTCAATTGTTGGTCTGAAAATTGGTTATTTATAAATTTCGAGATTCTTGTAAACCAGTTTGGTTATTGATAATGGTGTGGTTTACAAATATAAACCGATTGTAAACCGGTTTGGTTATTGATAATGTTATGGTTTACAAATATAAACCGAAAAAACAATCGGTAGGTTATTTGCCCTTCCTCTCAAATTCCGCCGCGCCGCTGCCTCTCTGGAGGAACGTTCATCTTTCTCAGAGACACTCTTTGCCGTTTGAGTTGCCCTAAACAATCCCTGGAGAAACGAAGGTTCAAAATTTACCAAAACTTTTCTGAATGTAGTGTTTACGTCTCTGTTTATTTATTGTGTCATATCTTTATATGCTTCATTAACTTTATAGTTAACGGGTTTTGCTAAAGTCGTTGGCTTTTGGTGTTATAAGGGATTAAGAACACTGCCCATCATGTTTTCAAAGTAGAATGCTATTAGAATGTGCGTTCTTTTCTTAGATGAATTGCTTTGTCTTGTGAAGTATTTGGTTGGGCTGTCTGTTTATACACTTATTGTTTTCTTTGTTGTCTTCACATGTTTTTCTCTGTGTGTGTTTGAAACATAATTACTTTGTGCTAAACTTTAAGTAACGTTTCGCTGGGTAGTTTTCTATCTGCAGCTTATTTTGAAGGCAGACTATGGGTAAGAACAAGAACAAGGGAATCGTGGAGACTGTTTCACTGGAAACAGTTCCAGAAACTAGTGCTACGCTTCATCATCATATAGACCCAACAAAGGAAGATTCACCAGCAGATGAAAATATGAGTGGTTCCAGTAGTAAAAAATCAAAAAGAAGAAAGAAGAAGAAGAGTAAAGAGGAAGCTTTGGGTGAAGATGAGAAGACGTTGGATGTTTCAGCAAAAAACACTGACGAAGATCAACTGCATCCACCCAAGAATCCTTTGTCAAACATTACAGCACAAGAAGATTCGTGCCAACAAGCTCAAGATTCATGTGAAAAGCCTGGAGATTCAGAGCCAGGTGCTCTTGATATGACTTCTTCTGAGGGAACGAAAAAAAGAAGAAAGAAAAAGAAAGCCAAGGATATAAATGCGCTGGGGGAAAACAGTGTTGATACCAATTCGGAGGTTACTACTAAATGCGATGCTAAGCACAATTCTGAAGCTCAAGGATCAAATTTGAAGAGTAAGAAGAAAAAAAATGTTGATGGTACTGTGGTAAACGGTTCTCTAATATCCAAGGATGATACAGAGGATCAGCTAGAGTGCGCAGATGCCAAAGCTGGTGATACTGTGTCTGAGACTCAGAATCCTAAAGCCAAGAAAAAGAAGAGGAGAAAAACTGAAACAGTGGAGGTATCCGATGCATTAGAAAATACTCTAGCAACCTCCATGGAGAGTGGGCCAGTAGAGTGTATGGAAACTGCTGGCGTATGTGAAGTAAAGAGCAAAAAACGGAAGAAAAAGAAGAAGACGTCATCGACCGATCAGGAAACTGCAGATATGGAGGTCTGTGATCCATCAGAAAGTACTTTACTAGGCACCATAGAGAGTGGATCAGTAGGGTGTTTGCTGGATCATTCAAACAACGAAGTTATGGAACATTGTGATAAGAATGATGGCGAAGAGTTTGTGGGCGAGGATAGGTTGAGTAAAACTGAAAATTCTGCAACAGGAGAGATATGTGAACCTAAACAAAAGAAGAGCAAGAAGAAAAAGTCTTGTGAACTAACTGAGGAAGTTAGTGAACCTAAACAAAAGAAGAGCAAGAAGAAGAAAAAGTCTTGTGAACTAAGTGAGGAAGTTGGTGAACCTAAACAAAAGAAGAGCAAGAAGGAGAAAAAGTCTTGTGAACTAAGTGAGGAAGTTAGTGAACCTAAACAAAAGAAGAGCAAGAAGGAGAAGAAGTCTTGTGAACTAAGTGAGGAAGTTAGTGAACCTAAACAAAAGAAGAGCAAGAAGGAGAAGAAGTCTTGTGAACTAAGTGAGGAAGTTAGTGAACCTAAACAAAAGAAGAGCAAGAAGGAGAAGAAGTCTTGTGAACTAAGTGAGGAAGTTAGTGAACCTAAAAAAAAGAAGAGCAAGAAGAAGAAGTCTTGTGAAGATCACGAAACTGACGATATGGATGCCGAGAAGGATGATGTTTCTGTACCTAGAAATGAGGGAGAATTAGAAGTAGACAGGGAAAAGCTTGATACACATCTGTCAAGTTCTGTCTTAATACACGATAATATGACTCAAGGAGTTGTTGCTTCACAAGAAACTGCAGATTTACCTAGATGCTCATGCAATGGTCAAAGTAGCAGAAAATTGGTTGTATTTGATTTGAACGGAATCCTTGCAGATATTGCTCGAGGGAACACGGGTAAATGTGTTCCAGATGGTAAAATATCTTCCAGATCAGGTAAGAAACAATCAATCTCAATCACTTGTAAGTTCTTACATGCATCTTGACTCTTGAGTAATTTTTTTGTGTGTGTGTGTTCTTCTCTACAGTTTTCAAGAGACCTTTTGTTGCTACTTTTCTTGACTTCTGCTTTGAGAAGTTTGATGTTGGGATATGGTCTTCTAGACGCATGTAAGCATCTTTACCTGATCCAATATTCAAATGCATCATTTGTTCTAATGCATAGAAGCTTAATGCCTCCACTAACTCTCTTCTTTTCTTTTACTCTTACAGTGGGTTGGATTATATGACCCACATTGTCATGGGAAATCATGCGAGAAATCTACTATTTAGTTTTGTAAGTGATCTCTACAACATTTATGCGAAACGCTGTAAACAATATAAGTATGGAAATTAGTTCTAATTTGTTTATTTTCTGGTTTCCATATATGTACACAGGGTCAAAATAAATGCATTACAACAAAATTCAAAACCCTGGAGAATACTACTAAACCTCTGTTTCTTAAGGATCTGAGAAAAGTCTGGAATCGTTTTGGGACATGTCTTAGTTGTAGAAAACAAAAGTATGATGAGACAAACACTTTGCTTGTAGACGATTCACCTGACAAGGCATTGTGTAATCCTGTAAGTACTAAAACACTTGCAACCAGACATATATGTATTCAATGTATGTAATTTCACATTTCTTAAACATAACATTGGTTGGTATAATGTATTCTTCTTATTCTCTTTCAGCCACACACTGGCATTTTTCCTTTCCCGTACCAGTACACAGACCGTGAAGATTCTGCATTGGGTAAGTCTTTTTTTTTCTTCTTAAACACCGCAGCATTAAGTTTTGCAACATCAAGATTCATATTGTTCTTTTACATTATCTTATGCGGTTTAATTCACTTATATTTCACATCTTGAGAACAGGACCTGATGGTGAGCTAAGGAAGTACATGGAGAGGTTAGTGGATGCGGAGAACGTTCAGAAGTTTGTGGAAGAGAATCCAATTGGTCAATCTGCAATAACCGACAGGCATGAATCATGGAGTTTCTACTCTAGGGTCATCGAGGCACATAAAAAGTAAAATCAATCCAGGGGATTTTTGACTGAGTAACTCCTCTATGTTTAGTTGCTTCTTGATAGCTTACAACTTTCAATGTTCATTCGGAGATAGGATTATGCTAGTTCTAGAGAAAAACTGTACTAGTGAAACTTTATCTTGAGAAATGTACTTTTATTTATCTCTTGTGTTCTACAAAGACTAACTCTTCAATTAATGGTTATGTATTAAAAAATTTCCCACAATAGTAAGAAACAAAAGAAGCTAATCATGCATAATGGCTGTGGAGCTAGCAATACTGTGTTATACGAAAATAAAATGTGGGGGAGATAACGTAGAAGAAAATTCAAACTCTTCCTAGTTAGTTGGTGACCTAACTACTAAAGCATGTTTTTCCATTTACAACTATCTTCTTTGTTTATGAGCATGTGAATCTGTTCTATAACTTAAATCTTATCTTTAATGTCTACCTAAACCAATTTGATTATTGAAAAGATAAACAATCTTAATAATTTTCATTTGATTTAGAAAAGGGAACATCAATATAGGAAAAAGGAAGATAATAATGTGGATATGATAAGTCTCAACGAGAAGACAGAAGTCACATGCAGAGGGAGACATCTGAAGAACAGAGTTTAAAACAAATCACATCCACTTGTCACACAATCTCCACTTCTCTCCTGTCCCTCTCTCTAATCTCAGATCAATTCTAATTTTATTATTACTCATCAGAAATGTTTTGTATTGTTCTCTGAGCAGAAACAAAGAGTAAAAAAAACAGAGTAGCATTTGGCAGAGATTCCTCTGTTCCCTCTACCTCTTCGTCTTTTTTTCTTGGCTTTATCAGTTTCTCAGTATCTATATACTTCCTGTCTTATTCTCTTGGGGTTTGTGAGATTTTTCAATGTACATTTTCTAAATCTTCTCTTCTACTGGTGGTGGAGAGCAATGGCTTTCACATTGAGCTTTGTCTGTGCCAATTTTATTGGAATCTAAAATGATAAAAAAGTTTTTGGAATGATATGAAAATATGGAAGATACGTCACTCTCGTTATGGTTCCATGGTGGTTGCTGTTGAGTGTTGATGGAGATATAACAAAAAAGTTTAGTAAGAAAAAAAAGACTACAACACACTATCAAGTTCAAGATTCTCTTCCACTAAACTTCAACTAATCACATGGCTGCAAAGCTTCTGCATACATTGGCAGATGAAAACTCTGATCTGCAGAAGAAGATTGGATGTATGAATGGGATTTTCCAACTCTTTGATCGCCACCATCTTCTTACAAACCGGCGTAAAAGTCACGTTTTAGGTAATCATAATAACTCTTTGTGTGCCTTCTTAGATCGTGTCTCTTACTCGTTGACCTGTAAGTGATCATATGTTCTTAACTGTATGTCCACATATATTAATACTTGTGCCTTATTTTGATCTTATGTGTTGTTGTTGGTGTTGCAGGTAATGCACATGTCAATAGTATCACCTTTGAAACTAACAAGGGCAGTGCTACTAGCGAGAAACTAACAAGGGTATCAACAGAGTCTTCAAGGGTATCTTTCTCATCTTCGTGTTCATCATCTTCACTGTTGTCTTCTGAGCTCAACAGAGAAGAAGCTCAACCTGAAATATCACCATATGACCGGGTCATTTTTCCAGAGTCTCCCCCGAGTGATCCAGTGATGAGCCGAGGAGATGGGTTTGCTGCTGCACATATGGGACTTGATCTTAGAGATGTTGTTAGAGACTCTATGTATAGAGAACTTAGAGGGCTTTCTGAAGTTTGTAGACACAAGAGAAGAGATGATTCTCCAAGACCTTATGGTTTGAAGCACTCCACGCCTGTTGATTTCAATGAGTCCTGCAAGGCTTTAGCCAAACTTAGGAAAGCATCTCAGCATTATTACAACGAGGTTGATATGAGGGATGATTCTCACAACAAGTTGATATCCGGGAGGAAGGTGAAAGAATCTCCTAAGCTTTCGTTTGACAGTAGAGACCAGTTTGATTTCAAATCAGGTAATAGTAATAAGCTTTCTGAGAGTTTTAGTAGAAGCTCTAGCATGAAGAAGGTTTCAGGTGGCACGAAACGTCCTCCTAGTGTTGTTGCAAAGCTAATGGGTTTGGAAACATTACCTGTTTCTCCATTGGGCAGAGACAAGACCAACAACATGTTTGGTGATAACACTAGCTCACCAAGAAGCTTGGGGAAGGACCCAGCTTCTTCTTCTCCTCCTCCAAGATGGAGAAACTCTGAGTTTGTTATGAAGCCATCATCAAGTTTGAGATTCCCCACTGAGCCAGCTCCATGGAAGCAATCTGATAGAAACCAGTTTTCTCAGAAGCAGCAAGCCTGCAGGCCTGTGAAAGCTCTGTTGCAGTCAATGGAAGGAAGGCTGAAAGGTGTTGAGTTTAAGCCTTCAGGAAAGGATCTCAGAGCTCTTAATGAGATAGTAGAGACAATGCAAACAAAAAGTGTGTTCAGTTCTAGAAAGCAGCCACAATGCTCAAACTCAAGAGGTCTACAGAATCAGGTTATTCCACCAACTATGAGAGGACCTATTGTGATTATAAAACCTGCAAGACTTGTTGAAAAATCTGGTATCCCTTCATCTTCTCTCATTCCCATTCCTAGTCTATCTGGTCTTACTAAAGAAGAAGAATCTGTGCATGTTAAAAGAAACTCAACTAGTAAGAAGCCGGCTAAAGAACGTAGTATCAGTTCTGTTGATAGCAAATCTAGCAGCAGAAACGTGCGGTCTTCTCAGGTTTCCAAAGAGAGCACAAGTCCAAGATTGCGTCAGGTGAAGAAGCATGAGAATGAAAAGTGTTCTCGGCCACCAACCACTCCATCTGATTCAAGAAGACAAAGAAACCGGCAACCTGAAGAATCTACTACTTCTCATGGTGGTAGGCGTAGTAGACCCAGGGCTAAGCGGATCTTGCAGCAAAATAACGACCAACAATGTAGCACTGAAACAGAAGCCAAACAAGCTACTAAAGCCGGTGAGGGAAAGAGTCCAACTGTAACAGAGGCAGCCAAAGCTGTAGTCTCTAACTTAATGCAGAATGTGAGTGACAAACATTGCGAAGAAGACCAGTGGAATCCAGCTTACAGCTTCTCAGAGACAACAACAACAACCACTTTATCACCAGAGATAAACCGAAAGAAGCTACAGAACGTTGAGCACTTGGTTCAAAAGCTGAAAAGACTAAACTCTAACCATGACGAAACCAGCCAAGACTACATTGCATCACTATGCGAGAACAAAGATCCCAACACCGATCACAGATACATATCCGAGATTCTGTTAGCCTCAGGTCTTCTCCTCAGAGACTTAAGCTCAGAGTTAACCACGTTTCAGCTCCACCCTTCAGGTCACCCGATAAACCCTGAGCTATTCCTCGTTCTTGAGCAAACTCAAAGAAGAAGCAGTAATGAGAAGCTCAACCGCAAGCTTGTGTTCGATGCTGTTAATGAAACGCTCGTGAAGAAGTTAGCTTTTGTCGAAGAGGGCACGTGGATGAAGAGGAAGGTCTTATTAAGCGCACAACAGCTATTGAAAGAAGTATGTTCAGAGATAGAAACGCTGAAAAAACAAACCAAGAAAAGAGAAGGTAACTTGTTGTTGTTGGAGGATCAAGAAGAAGACTTCTTGAAATGTATATTGGATGAAGATGTAACGACTCGATCTGAGAAATGGATAGAGTTTGAAGATGTAGTACCTGGTTTAGTGCTTGACTTAGAGAGGCTTCTCTTCAAGGATTTGGTGAATGAGATCGTGCATGGTGAGATTGGTCGGCTACTAGTTAGTAGTTACTGATTCATAAGCTCGTTTTTGATCTATATGTATTATAAAAACATTAATATAACTAATACAAAGTCAAATGTCATGTAAACATTACAGTTTACTATTTACAGTGTTACAAAAAAAAAAAAAAAACTATTTACAAGTTCATCGCCGATCAGCTAAATCAACGGTCACGATTAACGTAAGCATTAATGAACGGACAAGATTGTCCCGTAACGAATCGGAGTCTTTAACAATAAAGTCAGGGTTTTTCTCATTGTTAAGCTTAGAACTGAAAGACGTTGGGGTTAGCCACGCTTGTCGAGACTTCTCATCATCCACAGAGAGACTCAAAAGGTGTGTAAAGGCATTTGCTTTCAAGAATCCAACAACTCTGTTTCGACTGAAAGTTAAACATTCGTGGATCTATACGTGTCTTGGAATTGATTTGGAGCCGACATGTGTTCTGTCTGTGTTTCGTTTTCTCGGTCCTAACTGATGTAATAGTATGGGTCTATTAGGAAATGGATTAGTGAGTTAAAGTTGTAAACTTTGAATTGATTTCTTGTAGATACATAGATCTGTTCATGAGTTTTTACAAATCCATCTCCATTTCTGGGGTTTTATTCTGTTTTGATGTTTGTCTGTATGGAAAATTTTGCTTGCAGATTGAAGAAAGATGCATTACATGGGATTGTTTAGTAAAGCTGGTAACATATTTAGGCAGCCTAGAGCTATGCAGGCTGCAAACGCTATGTTACAGGGCAATCTTTCGTTGACCCCATCCAAACTCTTTATTGGAGGTTAGAACTCTAAAAAACTTTTATAATAGTTTGTTTTTTTTTTGTTGGAGGTTAGACTCCAAGCATCTCACCCTGTTATGTGGTGCCTCTTCTCAGGTCTCTCACCAACTACTGATGTAGATATCTTGAAAGATGTTTTTGGCAAATTTGGAAAAATCGTTGATGGTATAGTAGCTATCTGTCATTTCGCAGCTGATTGGTTTGTCTTCCTTATTGCTGACTAATATATGCTTTTGTTCTTCACAGTGGTAGTGATTTCGGACCGTGAAACTGGTGTATCAAAGGGGTTTGGTTTCGTAACATATGACTCGATTGATGCTGCTAATAAGGCAATGCAACAGATGAATGATCAGGTGATACCAATTTTCCAGCTTCTTTGGTTACTTAATATCATGAGTCTAGTTTCTTTCTCGCTTTGTTTTCTTTCATTACCCTTAAGTATCTAGTACACTAGTTTGTGTATTATCACCTCGCTTGTATTGCTAGTCATTGATCTCTCCTTTGTTGATACAAACTCTCTTTAGAGAATCGAAATTATGAAGTGAAGCCATTTGTTTTTGTTGCTGTACTTATGGTTTGATACTGCCTTGGTGCTTCAGACAAGGATGCAATTGTTTTCTCTTTAATTCTTGCTTGGTTGAAAGAACCTGACATTCATAGAGTTTCTTGCTTGGTCAGGAGCTTGATGGGCGAATAATTGGAGTGAACCCAGCTGATGCAGGAGGCGGTGGAGGTGGCTTTGCAAGAAGGGGAGGTTATGGTGGTGGTCGTGGTGGATTTGGTAGAGGTGGGTTTGGTCGTGGTGGATTCGGACGTGGTGGCTATAACTTTGTTCGTTAACTTGGCATCTCGGAGTGTCTACTTCCAAGATTGATTAGTCTGCTGTTTGGTTTTCTATTCACATTAGACCAATTTTTTTTGTTATACCGTTCACTGAAGCTTGAATAAACAAATGAAACAGCTATAGTTGGCAAAAACATGTGTTGGTTCAATGGAATTTCACATTCAAAAGAGAGTACACATGTCTTAGATATGAATAATGAGTTAAGATAAATGGAACTAATCAGTATAGAGAGAGGCTCTTTTTAGTTCAATGAGTTAATGAGAGGTTCAAAATTGAAGATAAGCCAATCTGCTTCTGCTGCAACAGCTTCACGAAGCTGAACTCCAGCGTAGCATATGAACATATCCGCGCCACCAGGTTTACGTGCCTGCAAGTGAAATAGTTTTTAGTTAGTTGCTCATTTGAGATCAATCTCTTGGTTATATGTTTAAGAAAGAAGCTTACTTCGAGATCAGTAGCTCCGTCTCCAATCATGGCCATAGTCTTGTAGAGACGACCCTGAAAAGAACCAAGTCTCAATGGTACGGTACATAGTGTTGTATTCAACTAGAGATGTGGAAAGTAGGAAAAGTTTGATGAACCTTTCGTATATGTTGCACTGCCTTGGCTTTGCCTCCACTTCTTGATGTAGGTTCATTCTCATCAAAGCCCACAAACTCGCCGGAATTTCCAAATAGAAGATTGTTGGCAAAGATATTCTCTCTAGGAATGCCAAGAATCGATGCTACAGGCTACAGTGGAAAGATATTCATTCAAAACCTTATCATCATTATTCTAGTAGCCTGTCTACAAATGAACTGCTTAGAAACAAGTGAAATGGAATAGAGAGTCAGAGAGTACAGTACATTGATCATCTGTCGAAAGCCTCCAGATATCAAATAGACATCAATTTTATTGGCTCTGAGCTTTTTGACCAACTCTTCAATGCCAGGGGATAGCCTACACAAAACCAAAGAAACACACTAAAATGAAAGTAACGTGAACATGGTCAGTTCCACATAGACATAGCAGAGAATCAGGCAAGTTGGTTGTTAACATCTGTTTGGTCAAAGTCCACTTCAAGACAAGAGCTTCAGCCAATGAAACACTTACATGTAAATTTCTATTTTCTGTATGTGACTTGAAGCAAAGTGAACCAAGGGGAATAGCTCGCACATACTAAAGAATAATATGCAAGGGGGTAGACAAAATCAGTACCTTGGGGGTGTCTTTTGGAGATATTCATCAACTTTGGAAAGAGAAGGCTTGAACAAAGAAAGCCTTGCAGCTAGAGCTTCTTCAAATGGAACGGATCCACCCATTGCTCTAAGAAACCCAATACTCAATATGTTTAGGGTAAAAGAAAGCCTAAGAAAAATCATTAGAGAGCTCTAGTGTTTAGATGGAACACAAACCTGGCAGTCCATTCAGCAACAGCCTTTCCAGCTCCACAAAACTCTGCAAGCTCATCAATACCTTCATCCACACAAACCGTGCTATCTACATCGAAGCATACAGCTTCCACATTTCTCCAAAGATCAAGAATCTCTAGTAATCAAGAAAAACCAAAAACCAAAAGTACAAATTTAGATGCAAGAAAATACAAAAACTATAAAATCAATTTAAAAAAAGCTTTAAATAGTTTTCTATTTTTAATTCATAACACTCTTTCAACATATCTCCTAGTACAAGAGGTACACAATTGCACAACCATGTACCAGATGTTACTCCCTAAACAGAAAGTAAGTAGTAACCTTTAGAAGGAACAGTGTTGCCTTCATGCCCCAAAGCCGACACCCTCAGCGGCTGCACAGAAGCAGTCACTGGATGAACCAAAGGATGGTTCATGATCGAGACACTGCCTCTTCTACAAGGATATCTCCTTAACTCAAGGCAAGACAAATCAGCAGAAAAAGATGAGAGCTTTCTAAATGGAACTTGAACTGGAACAACCCTTGAAGTAAGTAACGCTTCCATTAAAACTACAAACCAAACAAACAAGACAACAGTTCATTCTATAGAACATCAGAACCCAAGAAGACATTATATAACATCACTCTCTAATTCATTATACACCAAACTCATAGAAATCTTCATCAAAAAAAATTGAGACCTAGAAGAGCTAAAATGTAGAAATGAGAAAATGTGTGTAAAGATTTTAACATGATTCCAGGTGTGATCTATCAAATCACTAATCAAGAAGAGATTAATGATGTAAGATTGGGATCAGAGATCTGCACCGTTAGGAGGAAGAAGAAGATACAAGAAAAGCTTACATACCGGAGAAAATCGCCGGCGGTTGTCACCGGCTGCTGGTCGTAGGATCTATTAGTTAAAAAGTAAACTGAGAAGAGTGTTTGAGTTGTTGTAATAATAACCTTAGAATGACAATATTACCCTTTATTAATTAAAGACTTGTCATGAAATGAGACTTTGTCGGCAAGTAACTAATTCCGGTGAAAGATAGTATAACCTTAAATATTGCCGTCTCCTTAACAATCAAAATGTACAATTCTTTTTTCAGAGCCAAGTGGATAACAGCTAAGAAATAAAACATGCAAAGATTGAACAAAACAAGTTCCCTCAAAAGATTCGATTAGTGAGAGAGACAGAGAGAGAGACCCACATTCACATGATCAACAGTCCAACTTAGTTGTTGTTTACTACTAGATCAACACAAGTAGAAGAGCATGAAGAATCCATATAAAAAATAAAATGGTAGTAGCACTTGGGTTTTGAAGTTTGGATCCAAAGGAATAGGAAGGATCAGTGTAATCTGGGTTGAAACCACCGGCTGGAATACCCAAACCTCCTCCTGTTGAAGGTGTGACTGTGTAGGGTCTTGAATTAGTTGTCGTAGGGACTCTTGTCGATGGTGTTGTCGTCACAGGTGTCATGGTCCCACTTCCACTATTACATCAACAAAAAACCAAAAGAGAAAAGTCTATTAAGCCCATATCCTCCACATCAAAGCTAGTTCTAGTTTCAAAACACTAAGAGCACCCCCATCAAAGGTTGATGAGGAGAGTTCACACGGAAACCGAGAAAAAAAATAATATTAAAATCAGATTTCTATGAACCCCTCTCTCAAAAGTTCACCGCGGTGAACCCCGATAACCCCGGGTTCACCACGTGTCAACATATGATTGGTCCAAAATTAATTTATTTTTTTTTAAAAAAAAATAAACAAAAATAAATAAAAAAAATTATTTTTTTATTTCTATGAACCCCCAATGGGGGGTTCATCAATGTGGGTGCTCTAACAAATAAGTGGAATGTGGGTGCTCTAACAAATAAGTGGTGTGTGTACCTGGCACTTGCAGGAAAAGCACAAGAAGTGTAGCCTATATGATCATAACACCACAAGAGACAACAGTTACTAATAAAGTATAGTATCTTCTAAAATATGTGTAGAGAATTCTTGAGTTGCTATTTTAATATATATATTTAGATATCAAGAATCAACATCATTCACATTGAAACATGTGAAGTTATTTGATATATACTAATCCTCTATGATTTGCTTTTCAAGTTGAGTTCCATTTTCTACTCTACTTACCTACTTGGGTTACCAAATGTGAACCATGGTCTCAACACATTGTTTAAGACTTAATCTAATGAATGAGAGTAGATGTTAGTGGGGGAAGAGACTCACTGGGATCAGAGGCTGAGACAGTGGCTGTACCGGAAAAGTCACAACTTCCCTGAGACTGACCTTTCTTCTGGAAGAAGCTGTTGACGGCGTATGAGCAGTGAGACTTGACGGTGTTAGGGTTAAAGCAAGGTCCGTTTTGGTGAATAGGTCCACAGTCAGCTCCTGCGCCACATGCGTAGTCTAATGTCTTCTGCAGCATTGCTTCGCTTAATCCTTCTCTGCATACACACCATGTCCCACCTACACACACACATTTTCATGACCACATATAATTTATCATCTTTTATTCACCAAACTATGTGCGTAGAATGTTTAATTCAAGTAGGAACAAGGTTGTTGTTATTAATATAAAAAGAAGTAACGCCTTTTTATGAAAAAAAAGTATGAGCATAGCAAGAACGGGTCCTACTTTTTAGAAAATTTCATTCAAACTATGAAAAGCTAAGAAAATTTCATTGAACAGAGCTGGTTAAAGCAAGCATTTGAGAAAGAAAAAGGTTTAAAAAGATCCGTGTGGTGTGAAACAGAGAAGTGTTATTATATTTCAAATTTGCAGCATTTTAACAGAGAAGAGTGTCTTACTTGAGTGACCAACCATAGCCAACAAAATCACAGAAAGAACAACAACAGCCATGGTATTGCACCAGAGCTAAGCACAGGATTTGGATGCAGCTAGTTGCTCTGATGAGAGAGAGAATGGAAGAGAGGAGAAGAGAAGGTTTTGAAGCTAACAAAGAGTTGTGGGAGAAGAGAGAGAAAGAGAGTCATTGCATTGAAGACTGTGAAAAACAAAAGAGTCATTTATACACACTCTCTGTACTCTTATACATATCACTGGAACAATGGGAAGAGAAATAGGACTCAAACAATATTAATATGAGAAAATTGAAATTTCTAAACCTGAAAATAACTTTACATTATTATTAGTAGTTCCAAAGCTATAAAAATATATCCTCTGAAAACATTTCACGTACAAAAAAAAAAGAAAAGAAATTAATGTTTTTCATTGATGTATATATATGTCAACTAAAATTATGATGCCAACTACCCAAGTCCTACATTGCCTTTGGACGATTACTACATCGGGTGGTGGATCACCAATCAGTCCCTTCGTACCAATTGGATTGTACTGAAACATGCTCATAACTTTGATATGAATACAGAGTATCAAAAGATTCATGTTTAATAAGGCTTAGCACCAAGAAGACCCAATGATTAATCCATAAAACCGAAGTATTCAAACAAGAAGAGTAAAATATGTAGCAAAAGAAAGATGTGTACTATAATGATTGAGAATGTTTCCATGGACTTAGGTCTCAAATTCTCAGTGAATTTAGCATGAGCAACGCTGCTGTAAGAACTTGAAGCTTGTCGCTCAAGTCTTCAATCTGTTCTGGCATTTACAGAAAACAAATAAAAGAATCTTGTAACCAAACTTACACCATTATTTTTCTCACATGTGTTCAAATATTAGATCCTCATGCAAACATGGTTTGATGGTTGTTTCTCCCCATGGCACATCTTCTCCCCCGCATCCTCTTGTACTGACTAGGCCTAACTTCACCTTAACATAGTTACATGTGTTATATAAGTACATAGTGATTCAAAGTTGAACTTAATAATTGGTGGGATGAGCCAAGCCCGTGCAATAGTGCAACACATGGGCGACTCATGACAGCCCAGATAGCAAGCTTTCTTAACGGGCCATCTCCCTCAAAAAATAGAGTTAATATCGTGTGATCCGATGGACCACATATCAGATATTAAACTGATAAGAACAGATACTACACTTGATCTTAGCCAAAAGGCCGAGAAAGGTATGAATTGTTATGAAGCCGGGCCTCATGTTTTATATTGCTTCTCATGCCTTCCATGCTTCTTTCCTTGGCGATGTGGGACGTTTAAAAGAGTTAAGACAAAACAAAACTCTCTCTCTCTCTCTGTTTTAGCCGGTTTATAACCGACGATAGTCTAAACCCTAAAGACAGAAGAAGTCTTCTAATTGCTGAATCTATGAGATTACACCTAAAAATCCCGAGAGCTTCAGTTTCTGTGTAACGTTGTTTTTTTGCAAAACACTCTCTAAAGATGGGACACTACTTCGGCTTCAAGATAGTGGAGAGATACTTGAATATCGACTAGTCTAGATTGCTTGCTATGAGGTTTTATGAGTCCATTTCTTTTGTTGCAGATAATAAGGCGTGGGTTGATGCAATGAACCGGCACCATATACAAGCAAGAGATAAAACTTGGACATTTGTTCATAAGAAAGTTGACAAAAAATGATTTATTAAGCAATAATATAAGATAATTAAGAGATACTTGCAGGATCATTATCATCCTTGGTCGAGCCATTGTTGTAGAGTTTGCTTGCGAGTGTATTGTAGCCAATTTACCATACCTTTGTGGATACATTTCTGTTAATTTGGTGGAACGTGACTAATTATTATACACCATACTGTTATGTTGTACATATCCCAAATACAGTAGATAAGTCCAACGTCACATCCTGATGGGCACACAATCATAGTCCAACATGGCCTCACATACACCATCGTCACGAGAGATCATTAAGATACTATACCCACCAAACATCACCATCATGAAACGAGAGGGTCCCATGGATTAAATCAGTAAATCTTTTTATACAACTCAATTTTATATATTTTTTAAGTGTTATGTAAATGTATAGAAACCTGATGCTATGACACTGCTGACTCTATAACCGCTGTGTTATTATATACTCAAATTTTGAACTCATTAAAGAAGATTAAAATTATGAAATAACATCAAGAACAAATAAAATGCTCCACTGCTTTCTTTGTATTTGCTTGATCATCACAGTTTCTGAAGATCTTGCTATCTTTGTGTCTCTCAGACCATCAAGTAGTTCTTGGAGCTCTCTTCATAATCCACTTGGGAAGCTTTTCATGACACACACAAATTTATACAGAGTCATTTCCCTTGTTTCTTACCTGCAATTCAAAAATCCATACACTTGTTGTTACTCATTGTGATCTTAAATTTCATAGTATATATATAGAGTAAAAAGCACAAAGAGATGAATCATTAAATCACAACATCTAAGCTATTATTGTGCAATATAGTAGAGTAGAGTTTAACCACTTTTTACCTTAAAAATAATATAATACAGTAGATAAAAAAAGCAGAATATGCATTTCCTGTTACTTAGTAGCATAGTGTACCTTTCTGGAACAAAGATTTTCGAACTAACTGGCGAATCTTGCGTTCTTGACGTGCCAAAAGCTCATCAACTCCATAAGATTGAGACAACAAAGGCCCTGAGAACTCGACTTTCTCATCATTGTCTTCGTAGCCCTGTACAAGGTCTTACCTCATTAGCATAATTGAGTATGTTTCTCAACATGTCCTAAAAGAAGACAATCAAATCATGCATGTTCTGCTTTTTCCTCTCAAGATTTTTGGGTGAATAATAAAACAAGGGAAAGTGACAAAAAGAACTTTAAACAATAAAAGCTACTACACTCAGTCAAATACCAATCTGGATTCTCTTTCTACTCATTTTCATTATGTCATATATCAATATCAAGCTTTTGAAAATCAAATAGCATGTAGATGATTGTCATTAGCTTAAATTTAACAATCTCATGAGTCATAACTTTGAATTTTATATAACTTGGTTTGTACTAATATCAACTAGAATTTGGATACTATGAACAAAACAACTAGATGCTATTGCTAGCTTCTGTTATCTACTAACATACCAAGTGATTCAGTTTTGCTGCCTTGTCTTCTCTCTGATAAAGTGCCAATGATAGTTCCTGTGAATGATACTCATCTGAACCATCAAAAGAATCTGGACGTTCAAGTTGTCTCCACTTCTTCAACATCGAAAGCTTCAACATCTCATATGCCTCACGGTCTTTGGAATCTACCCCTGCCCTTTCCTTTTCATTCTCATTGGTCTTAGAGTCAACGTCAGTACTCTCACTAAAAGCAGGAGAAGGTCCCAACAAGTTGGGAATATAACCTCTTGAGAGAGATCTATTATGTGATCTAACAGATATGTCATCTTTTCGTCGCTTTGCCCATGCAAAACCACTTGATACAGAGACTTGCAAAGGCCCTGAGAAAGGTACATCTCCTTGTGATGCGTTCTTGACATGAGAAGCTTCTTCTTTCTCATGTTCTGATGGGTTTTGTAGTTTTCCGTATAAACTGGCGTCGCTGTCAATGGAGTTATGAACTGAATGACCATAACGTTTCTGAAAAGTTTGTGAAGGGCGTCGTGTGTCTTGCACGCAGTTAGCTGGTGGGAGTTTAGCAAATGCAGGTGGCTTTCTTGTTGGCTTCCTAAGTTCTGTACCATGTCTTCCATTACCACTGATCTTTTTCCTAAAAAATTTCAAAATAACATATAAGAGGATAATGAATGAATGCTTCAAGAACTGGCACTTAGAGAATATTAAGACAAAAGATCTCTCACCTTGTTGCATCTTCACGATGCTTTGCATCAATCTCTTTGCTAGGAGAGTAGACAGGCAAGCTTGAGGGATCACAAGCAAAAGGCTCTGAAGTGAAATACTGAAAAAAAACACAAATGTAAAGTCTTTTAAAAAGATGTGACAAAGACAACTAAACAAAGTCTTTTTTTAAACTTGATGATGTCATAGTGGTTGGAAGATTAAATGGTTACCTGAGAAACAAGGGCAGTAGAGGCAGTCCCACGTTTGTGTGGCTCTACAGAAAGAAGAGTTTCTATAAGAGTGACGTCAACTTCAGACAAATCTTTCAAGGTTTCTCTGAGACACCCATCATAATGTTGCTGTGGTTTGAACAGCATTGCATGAGGAAGTTTGGATTTTTTCCAGTAATCTGAAGGTGGAGAGCCACATAGTTTGAATATCTTGTGCAACTGTTCAACCTATAGCATACATTTCAAGAAACAACACACTTTTGAGTGATCAAAAAAAGATCTGAATCTACATATATAAGAAGACAAGATCTTGTGGTTTTACCTCAGTTCTTCCTTGAAGAACAGGTTTCTTGAGAAGAAGTTCAGCAAAAACACAGCCAACACTCCACAAATCTACAGAAGCTCCATACTCCGTTGCACCGAGTAAAAGCTCAGGAGGACGGTACCATAGAGTCACAACTCTACTTGTAAGAGGTTGCTTATTCCCACCAGAAGCATTGCAAAAGTTTGCTAAACCAAAATCAGCAACCTTTAAGACTCCTTCATTATTCACCAGAAGATTCGAACCCTTGATGTCCCGGTGCATCACACCTCTCGCGTGACAGTGATCAAGTCCAGACAACAATTGTTTCATATAACACTTAATCTGCAAAGGCCAAAACAACATTCATTATTTGTACTTTAAATACAGAAAAAAAAGCTCTCAGAACCTGTGGAGTTGTGAAGTTGATGTCAGGGCTTGAGAGAAGACCAGTGAGGTCATGCTCCATGTACTCGAAGACGAGATGTATGTTGCAAGAGAGCTTTGAAGTAACCAAGCCTTGGAGTTTGATAACGTTGGGATGATTGAGTCTTCTAAGTATCAGAATCTCTCTTGCCATGAACCTAACACTCTCTGGCTCAAAATTATCGAACTTTACCTTCTTTAATGCCACTATCCTCCCTGTTTCAGTCTCTCTTGCACGGAACACGCTACTGTACGTCCCTTGTCCAATCTTTAAAAATCACCAGAAAAAAAAAAAACAGAACAAATCATTTAAAAAACAGAGCAAAACAGATCAAATGGTGAAAAAACAGAGCAAAGCAGAGTAAATCGTTAAAAACAGAGCAAAGCAAAGCAAAGTATTCAAAAACAGAGCAAAAGCAGAGCAAATCGTTAAAAAACAGAGCAAAGCAGAGCAAATCATAAAAAACAAAGCAAAAGAAGAGCAAACCGTTAAAAAACAGAGCAAAGCAGAGCAAATCGTTAAAAACAGAGCAAAAGCAGAGGACAGTGAAAGTAATAACCTTTTCGAGCTTTTCGAAAGCGTCAGATCGAAACGGAACCCAACCGTGAATAGCTTCGCCGGCGACGTTGCTCAGCCACGCAGGCCAGCCGGCGGCGACCTGCTCTGCTTCCAAGTACTTGCTCAAGTTACCGAGACGGAAACTCAACGACTCGCTCCTGCAATTCGAACTCGCTCGCCCCGACTCAGTCCCTAACTCGCTCCCGCTCTTCTTGCTGCTACTGCTCTTCTTGCCGCTCTTGCTCCTCCAAGAAACGAGCTTTTTCGGAGAAGGAGGCTCCTCGACCATAATTCGACCCGACCCGGAACAAGCATTGTCCCTGAACACTCCTGAGTGATCAATCGCTGGCGTTACAGAGACGCTCTGCTTCGAGCTCACACAACCCATCTCAAGAAAAAAGGTAGTGAGTGAAAACTATTACGGTTTCATTGTTTGTTTATATACAAACTTAACTATTATACAGAGAGAAAAGAGAATGTTTTTAACTTTCTTTAATTTTGGGCGTGAATTACGGAAGACGACGGTCTTTTTAGTTTTTTTTAAGCAAATTAATAAGAAATGTCATAAAAGATTTAAAGTAGCAAAAAATTATGGGGGTGATTGGTTGAACTGCAGATTTAAAAATTTTACTGTAGAATTTAGACTGTAGATGTTTTTGATGTGGTTGTATCTAATGTAGCTGTAGAAATTAAATGAAAAAAATATATAAAAGGAAAGATATTCCTACAACAATCCTACAGCAATAATTTTTTGCTTTAGAAAATAGGGTTCCTACAACCACTTTTACATTTTTTTTACTTTAGCTTTAAAAACTACTTAAACCATGATTGGTGATTTAAATGGTTGTAGATAGAAATTAAAGCTAAAGTCATTACTTACAACCCAACCAATCACCCTCATGTTTAAGCGACATCCACGGGAAAGATTTTTGGATCGACGACAATGATGATGACTTATGATGAGTTTGATCGATCACTCTTCGTTTTTTTGTTTACGTATTTAATTCTTTTTATTGTGTTAGATCTTCTTTCTAGGTTTTCGTAAATTATATTATCATGTTTTTCGTAAATAGAAAAAGAACACTTTTTCTTTATGTTTTTGTTTTAGAGAAAATGAAAGTGACTAAATACTCTATGGTTTTTACACATTATTTGATTTATTATACTTTAGTTGGTTTTACATTGTTGAATTTCGATATTTCTAGCGAGACAGAGCGTGACCAATTTATTATTAGGCAATGGGAACTAGTTTGACTAGTGGTCAGTATGTGAGATTGAGCTAATACAGACAAAAACGGTGGTGGGTCGTTGTTGACTTGTGTTTCCCATTTTCTGTATTATTTTCAATAATGTATAGTTTATATACACACCGCACTTGTCTACATGTTAATTACGCGGCAACACATTTGATAATAATTTTGTAGCCTTATTGTGTATTGTTAGACTATTTTTTGTTCTAAGTATCACACATATGGTTCGTTTGGAATCCTTTTTGTTCAGTGACCTCCTTTGTGTTATTAAAACGCGTATTGAGATTTAAATGCTACTCATTTTTAAAGTACTAGTAAAATAGCTCCTTGGGATTTGAGCTTTGATAATCAATTATACTTTTGTTTCTCATTGAATTTTTGAACTATTGTTGGATCATGTGACTTTATATTAACAAAATTTCCAACCAACCTATATACATTTAAAACACTTCAAAGATAAATTAAATGCAGTACATACGTGTAAGTGGGAGCAGCATTCATTGTTCAAAGTCGAAATTCAAATCCACCACAAAAGATAACATTTTTGAAAAAATAATACTCCGTCCATTTCGTTTTCTTTTCTAAAAATATTATTTTAACATTTTCCTACAAATTAATAAAATAATTGAAATAGATTTATTTAGCAAACATTTTTTTAGATAAATAAAATTAGCAAGATCAATATAGTTTACAATTAGTATTAAACTAAATATAACTTGCATTAAACTTTTTCAATGACATTATTTATTTAACAAGAGAAAAAAATCAAAATGAGACTATTATAAAATACATATAGTATTTTTTTTTTTTGAACATTGTCTATGTTACTAATAAATGAAAGCTTTTTGGTTTGAAAATTGATTTCCACTACTATTTCTATTTAGAAATATTACGGTACATGTTTTCATCAAAATCACTAAAATTAAACATTTAAATTATCTAAAAATATTATTTAGATTTACAATTAAAATAACTTAAACTGTTAAAGTGTAAATAATCACTGAAATTATTGTAAAAATACAGTATTTAAGAGATCTTATATTTTGGAAAAATCACAATTTAAAACATTTAATCATCTAAACACTTCAAATAAAGAGAGTAAGGAATTTGCCCCCCAAAAAAAAAAAAGAGTAAGGAAAAGAAATAGAATAAGGAAAAGGCAGATTGTGTTGACTTTAACTTTCCGGCAGACATCTTTCTTTAATAGCTCACATAATTACGCAACTTTCCCGTTTTTTGATATTTTCATGTCTCCATGACCCAACCATAAAACCTATTCTAACAGTCACTATTATTATTTCTCGACTATACTATAGTGAAATTAGGTGGCCGATATACAAACAATCAATTTGTTGACTTAAAGTTAGGTACTACTTATTATTAGTATCAGGATATAAGCGGAATATTATTTCCAATCAGTCTCACAATAAAACACTACATAAGAAATTGTGTAGAGTCATCACTAATCTCACAAACGAATGGTTTGGTTTCCCAATGAGTAAAAGATTCCAGATGGATCCAAAATCTAATCAGCAAAGTTTGAGCATCAGATTTGATTACATTTTTACGATCATGGTAACTCGCAAGCGGCTTTACCAACAATTGATTTATACTGGACCAAGCAGCTCGGCAACGGTTTTGCATCGACATTCTTTTCAGGTCGTAACACGTCTCCATAAACCACCATTTTGATGACATCGAGCTCATTTATGTGTACATCACCAAAGTTGAAGCAAATAGGCAGAGTATAAAACTCACAGACACTTGGGTTAATCTGCGTATGATCATTGTAAGTCTAAGAACAGGAAAACATGCCAGAATATCTATAATCTTTAAACTCTTTTTCGAAAGAATATCCCGTTATTAAAAAGCATTATTTAAACTCTCCTATCAAATGTAAATTAACAACTCAAGGCACTGCTTTTGTGTTTAAAGAAGATATTCCAAGTAGCTAAGATACATTTCTTGATATGATAAAAGAAATAAGACCTAAAGCAAAAGCAACTACCCACATGTATATGAGATTGGCATAACTTCTAACGAACAATGAAAATGCAACACAACATATCAAAACTTTATGAAGACAGAACGGTAAAAAGCATTGCGCAGACAAATGTATTCAGTAGAGCATACTATATAAAATAACGTTCATGATCTTACAATCTACATGATTTCAAGTATGAAAATCACATTCAACCTTCGTTCCATCTTACCAATGATTACGCTGGAAAAAAAAAATCTATGCTCCATCATCATTGATGAATAGTAAAATCTACATGATAACAACATAATCAAGTACGTTCAAGCTTTTCCCCATCTATGGCTCATCACCATCAATTCATCATCACCAATCACCATGATATTCACATGTAAACATATCCGTGAATTGCAGGTCACATGAGTACCCCTTAAGTGTGTTTGCATCCACATTTTCTTGAGCTGACTTTAATCTATTCGTTCTAGTTAGAAGAATCTGACAACTTTCTACCTATGCAAAAAAAAACACCTAAATTCAAATGTCACATTGGGGAAGATGACTGAGTTCATGCTTTCGGATGACATTATTATTTTACATGAGCTTATTTAATCAAACATACTAATTAAATTTAAAAGATAAGAAAAGACCATTGTCCCAATTGTTCATTCATAGGCCAACATTGACGGCCCATTATGATCAAAAGTGATCAAATGTGAAGCTAACGAATAAAACCCGGTTAAGCCAACTGCACTAACAAAGATTTGTAATATTTTTGGGCCGAAATATTACTTAATTTACACATGATCAGAAGCACAAGCTTCTACAGTTTGTACTCAGAACCGGTTCTACCACTGACGCTGAGATTTTTCTTGTAATAATTTTTTTGTTTTGTTTTATAGTATCATAATTTTATTTTGGTTGTTTATCCAAAGATTTTGGGATTTTTTTTGGTTTTTCAATTTGGAGATATACTCGTTTTACTATCACAAGTGGTTTGACGGATTCTAGAACAATTTTTTTTAAAAAAAACTTTTTGGGAATAGAATTAACCAAAAAATAAATTTATATTTATTTATAGCTTTTATCGTGTAGATAATAAACCTGACTATAATCCGTTGTGATGAGGAAAGCACTTCAAGTTTTCTGAAAACATGTAACAAAATCATTCTAGTAGAAAGGTATATATACTATTTTATACTTCAAATTTTATATATCAGTTCATATTTTCTAATGGTTTAGATATATTTTTCAAGAAATTGTTTTTTTAATACGATACATTTTATCAACTTTTTCTGTTATTATTTTCGATAGACTATATTCCATCAGTATAGTTTTTAGAAAAAAAAAACTAGTAAATTATACCATTATATTTTCATACGCTTAAGTCTTTTTTCTTTCTTTCTCAAAAGTTCTTTTCGAGACCCATTCTCGGAAAAAGCCTTTGAAGTTTATATTATGACATAAATATTCTTCTCTGTTGATAAGAAATCTTTTTGTTTGCCACTACCTAAAAAAGCACAACTATTATTATGAAAAAGATTTGCAGAAACTTGGAAAGAGCTGCAGTTTAAGAGAGGCAAATTCACTCCTCGAGAAGAAGAAGAGATCTTCAGACTGGAGAATCTCAGGATCATAGCTCAATAGATTTGGAACTTTCTTTAAATTCTTCATGTGACTTCTGTTTTTTATAACTGAATGTTTTATTTCCTGTTTGTTAATCAACTGAAAATTTTTCTTCCAATCTTTGAAAAATATACATCACTCTAGTCTAAACGGGTTTTCACAAAATACCATACATTTATATATAGTTTGCAATACAAAAATAATATATATATATAGTTCGCAATATATACATATATATATGTATGATAAAATAGAAGTTAACTATTTATATATATTTAAAAAATAGTAACTTAATTCTTTCATGTGTAATGGTCCTAATGGATGTGCAGAAATCAAAATGGACAGCAATGTGAATTTTAATCACTGATAATGTATGATAATTCATAATCCAAACAAAATGTATATATGTATATATTAATCACATTGCTAGCTGATAATCACCATTTCTGCTAACGGATGTGCAGAAATCAAAATGGACAGCAATGTGGCTAAAGTCAATCAATTATCACGAGATCTTTTTCTATGTGAGCGGTTCAGGAAAGTTATTATCTCAAAGAAAAGTGATAAGACATATTATAATATATAAGAGCCAACATAGAACTAATTCACTTTGCTCACTGGTTTTAAATTAGAACCCCAAACTTATAATATATAAACATATAATGGAAATTGCACTCTAAACATAATTTTGGACGTCTAATTGAATATGATTTTTTCTTTTCATTTATGGGGAAAATACTGAATAGTTGTATTTTGTCAAATAAGTTTAAGAAGAAAATAAATTGGATTTGTTTTAAAACTACAAAGTCTAGAAAACAATGAGATACTGTAGTAATTAACTTTTTGTAGAATGTAGTAATTAACTTTATTATAAATTTTTTATATTATAATATAAGGTTAATTAGAAAAACGAGTAATCATTTCAAAACATGTAATCGTTCTTCTAATTATCTTTAAAAATATCGAAAATGTACTGAAGATAAAAACACAAGAGTGTGTATGGGAAAAGATCAAAATGATGAGAGGAGCTCTTTTAAAAAAAAAAAAATGATGAGAAATAGCAAAAAGGTGTTGACAATGAAAAGATTCGACCCGGAAAGGTATTTCGCTGTCAATGGAGCATTCCTTTTATTATTTTTATTCATATAAATTATAAACTGATAAACACATATGATACAAAACACATATGATAAACTGATAAATGGTTTCAAAAGGAAAAGATGTGAGCATGGTATTATCTGCAAGGACCAACAAAAATTAAGTACCACATGCCCTTCCGCTTCCTTTTCCCAATAGTAAATTAGTATCCACCATTGCCAGAGGTATTTTGACTTGCTCCCTCGCTGTGATCCTTGGAAGTCATTCCAGAGCCTGTTGAATAATTTTGATGGGTCGAAGCATATGGTTGCCCGGCTGGTTTTCATATTGTATTATGACTTATGAGCTGAGATGGGAAAGAAGAAAAAGTGACGTACTAAAACTATTTGATATTTGAGTGATTGTGTGAGTTTACTTATCTGTTTTTGATCTAAACTGTTTATATTCAATTTAAGATAGACAAATAGTACCACGATTGTCATTATTTGTATTTTCATATATCAAAACTTTTATGTTTTACGTACAAGAATCCACATAATCACCATTGAGTTTGTCATTTATGTTTTATGTTAAACGGTTTTTCCTTATATACGTTTACTTTTATTAGATTTTAATATTTTGCTAGCTAAAAAAGAATGTATTAAAACAAATATATTGTGGTAACAAATTACAAACTAGTCGAACTAAATGATTTAATTTTTACAGGCTTAAGACCAGGTTCAATTTTTTATTTTATTTTCCAGGCGTTATTTAATTGATATTTAATTTAATCCCCTAAATTATTTTACTATTTATTTTGAGCGCATACATTTTGACAATATTTAGGTACTTTTGGTAGAAAATTTATACTTTAAAAACAACCTTTCAAATATATTATAAGAAAACTTTTAAATATGGGCAGGAATTTGAAATAAAGATTTAACATGAAGATATAATAAAGATCGTAAAATAACATTAAAACATCAAAATAAACATATAAGAAGAAAAACAATCATTTTTATCGTTTACATGGATATGGAACTACCGATTTGGTTCACAAAGTCAATATGAATCTGTTTTTATGTTGATATAAAAAAAATAGAAAAAAAAAATTAAACGGCCTTCATTTTAAAAGTGAAAATAAATATACTTAAACTTATAATTATATTCTTAATTAAATATATAAAAATATTAAACATTTTAAAGATACAAAATAATGAATTATATAATTACTATATTGTACATTTGGGTTTTGAGTTTAGAGAATAAAATTTAGGGAATTAATATTTATGGAATAGAGGTTAAGGTTAGGATTTAGAATTTAGGATAACTTAAGTGTTCTTTTAATTTATTTTAGAGATTCTTGTTATTTTCTATAACAACTATTTTATAGGAAAACTATTTTAATGCTAACAATGGAAGTGTTTAGAAAAAGCCGTTAAATGATTGGAGGTGCTCTATATCAGTATATTACTATATCCTTCTACACAATCCCACTGCTCTTTCACTTTAAGTAAAAAAGGGAGGGGGAGAGAGAGACTCTTTTCCAAATTAAATAAACTAACACTACAAAAAAAAGGGAATATTGTTACTATTCTTTGATACTAAATTTATTCGTCACATTTTTGTGACATAAGATACACTGATTGGTGACTATTTTTTTCGGTAAAGAAAAAGTAGTTATTTAGTCACAATTTTGTGACCATTTTTTTAGTATCCAAATTTTGTCACATTTAGTGACGTAAATATGACGGGAAAAAACGAGACAACAAATGTGACATAATTGTAACTATATATATTGTTGCGCTAGTCACGAATATGTGACTAAAATTTATGTCTCCATTTGTGACCATTAAGAAACTAAATGTGTGTGACAAAGTTGTGCAAAAGGATGATTAACTAAAATTTCGTAAACAAACTATAGTTGAAATTAGATAATTTATTCTCTAACTTGTTTTCTATTATTTAAATATTTTGCAAATTTGATGAATTAATCCAAAACGCCAAACATAGGAACTGTTTGCCTTTCTTCAAGTTCAGTGACTTCTTCTTCTTAACTTTCAACTTCATGTGTTTGCCTTTCTTCAAGTTCAGTGACGTCTTCTTCTTAGTGTTACTTCATCTTTTCTGTTTTCTTTTGTGCCACACGGTTTATTTTTTTTTTAAACCATCACCTTGGCTTTTTCCAACGTAGTCCTTTTTGGTCTTCTCTTGACCATCAACTCGGTCTTCTCTAGCCTCAGTCGTCAGGTTTTCCAAACCTTTACCTTAGTCCTCTTTGCCTTTGTTTTTTTTTTTAAATTATCAACCACACGTCTCCTTTGACGTCTCGTTTTGTGTCGGTTGATTTGGAAACCCTGTTCTCCATCAACGCACATATCTCTTGTGTCTTTAAGATAACCATTATCTTAATACACCTAAAGACCTCTGCATCAAACATGAGAAACGTATTTTACGTTTCTTCTTGGTTTTTTACAAAAACTCTTTGCAGATTTTTTGCTTTATTTTCTTTGTGATTCAATTGGCCCTTGAACCTTAAAAGCTCTGATACCATGTTGGACAAAATAAAGAGAACAATATATAGTCCTCAGAACTCAGATCAAAGCTCATTAGAGATCTTTTTTGTTTGTAAGAAGCTAAATAATACAGAACCCATTCCTGTTTTTATTCTTTGAAACTTTCACAGAATGCAGAGACACAATTCGGCAACGTAGTGAGTATATAGTCTGGACAGAGCGGAACAGAACACTGTATAATGGTACTGTAATTACACCGGAATCAATCTTCCAGCAGTTGGATCGTTTCGTTCGATCGTTATGCAAACCGTGGGCTAGGAACCACAAAGCTTTCATACCTCTCATGTGGCTGTAGCTCAGTACGAGCAGTAGTCATGCTCTGGTGATTCTTAATTACAAGAAACATATAGACTCAACCTTGAAATACCAAACCATGTATCAAGAAGAAAAATTTACGACCAGATCAAAAATATGTACAAAGTCATCGAGAAGGAGGAACTATTTTCCTTTTTTTGGCAACAGAAATATTTTCCTTATTGAATTATACTTTGTTTGAAAAGGAATTTTACGATAAGTACACAAAACCAAAATATATGGATATTTTATATTTATATGTATCTAAAGGAGAATCAACTAACGTGAGCCAATCCATTACAGAAACGTTAACTCTTTTTATAAATTGAGGAACAACTAAACCTCTTTTGACAAGCTAATCCATCATCAACCGTGCAAGTTTTAATATCTCGATATAACTGCTATTTGTTTAGCTTTTGGTGAGTTTTAGGACTATCGATGATTTTATTTTTGAGAAGTCTACTTCTTTTGTTTATCTTTTAGACGGCATAAACCCTAATTATTTTTTCTTTGGTTTCAGATTATTTTAATGTCATCCACTAATGATATTAAACTTCTGAGACGATGGATGTATGAAAGAATCGATCCTACAACTAATCAGATATCAGAAGATTTTTATCAAGGATTAAAGAGTTTTATACAATTTGCAAAGAATCAAGAGCTTTTTATTGAAAGTGGAAAGCTTTTCTGTCCATGTTTCAAGTGTGAGAATGAAAAACTATTACAAGAAGAAGTTGTTACAAAGCACTTATATAACAGAGGATTTGTGCCTAATTATTGGGTTTGGATTTCTCATGGAGAAGATTATGATATTCTAAATAGTTGTTCTGAGGTTCCAAATGATTTTTCAGATGCTGATGAAGATCCCTTGCAAACTGAAACTGATACAGAGCCAGAGAATGTTTATGCGGCTATGGCTTCTGATGCTTTTCCTCATATGGAAGAAGAGCCGAATGCAAAGGCAAAAAAGTTTTATGATATATTAGATGCTGCAAAACATCCAATATATAATGGATGTAAAGAAGGTCTTTCGCAACTATCATTAGCATCTCGACTCATGAGTTTGAAGACAGATTATAATTTGCCTCAAAACTGTATGGATTCGATTTCTCAGATGATGCAAGATTATTTACCTGAAGGCGACAACTCGATAAATTCATATTATGATATAAAGAAGCTTATGCGGTTGTTGGGTTTGCCTTATCACAAAATTGATGTTTGTCGAGATAATTGCATGATATTTTGGAAGAATGATGCAAATGAGGAGATATGCAAATTCTGTAGGAAAGATAGATTTCGACCTATTCAGAAGCGTGGGCAGAAAAAGGTTGCATATCAACAAATGTTTTATTTGCCGATAGCTGATAGACTTCAGAGACTATTTCAGTCAGGTAAAACTGCAAAAGATATGAGATGGCATGCAGAACACACATCGAGTGCTGGAGAAATGTGTCATCCTTCAGATGGAGAAGCATGGAAACATTTTAACAAGGTATTCCCTGATTTTGCTGATGAACCAAGAAACGTGTACCTTGGATTATGCACAGACGGATTCAGTCCATTTGGTATGTCTGGACATAACTATTCGTTGTGGCCTGTTATCATGACTCCTTATAATCTACCACCAGATATGTGCATGAAACAAGAATTTATGTTTCTAACGATTCTTGTTCCTGGTCCAAATCATCCAAAGAGAAGTCTGGATATTTTTCTTCAACCCTTGATAGAAGAGTTAAAGGATTTGTGGATTAATGGTGTTCACACATATGATATTTCTACCAAGCAAAACTTTAAGTTACGGGCAGTACTTATGTGGACAATTAGTGACTTCCCTGCTTATAGTATGCTTTCCGGATGGACAACTCATGGTCGACTGGCTTGCCCTTATTGTATGGATCAGACCGATGCATTTCAGTTGAAACATGGTAGAAAAACAAGCTGGTTTGATTGTCATCGACGTTTTTTGCCAACTGATCATAGCTATAGGAGGAATAAGAAGAACTTCAAAAGAGGAAGGGTTGTCGTTGATGGTCCACCTGATATACTTACAGGCGAGGAAATCTGGAATGAAGTTAATCAGTTGCCAAAGACAGTTGACTGTGGAGGAAATCATGGGAAATTAAAAGGATACGGTGAAACTCACAACTGGCATAAGCAGAGTATATTTTGGGAGTTACCATATTGGAAAGACCATAAACTTCGTCATAATCTTGATGTGATGCATATCGAAAAGAACTTTCTCGATAACATCATCAATACTTTGTTGAATGTGCAAGGGAAGACGAAAGATAAGATCCAATCAAGACTTGATTTGGCTGAGTACTGTAATCGCAAAGAACTGCATTTGACAGCTGATGGAAAGGCACCAGTCCCCATTTTTAGACTACAAGGCGATGTAAAAACAGCTTTCTTAAGATGGCTCGAAAAAGATGTTAAATTCTCTGATGGATATGCATCAAGTTTATCCAAATGTGTTGATTTATCAAGTGGGAAACTAACAGGAATGAAAAGTCATGATTGTCATGTTTTAATGCAACGACTACTTCCAATTGCATTTGCCGAGCTGATGGATAAATCTGTTCATGAAGCACTATCAAGTAAGTATTTTCTCTGTTCAAATTTAAAATAACTACTAAAAAAATTTGAATGCATAATCTAAATTTTAACTTTCTTTGTTTATAGGTGTTAGTTTGTTTTTCCGTGATATTTGCGCAAAAACTTTACACAAAGACAATCTTGCACTATTGGAGAAGAACATTGCTGTGGTTCTTTGTAATCTGGAAAAAATATTTCCTCTCTCTTTTTTTGATGTTATGGAACATTTAACCATTCATCTGGCACACGAAGCTAGACTTGGAGGACCTGTGCAGTTTAGATGGATGTATGTTTTCGAACGATATATGGGACATCTGAAAAAAAAAGTAAACAATAAAGCAAAAGTTGAAGGTTCTATCGTTGAACAGTATGTCAACGAAGAAATTTCTACTTTTGGTAGTTATTACTTTGAGCCACATATCAAGACAAAAAGCCGAAGAGAAGATCGACACTATGATGGGTGTAATCATGAAGATTTAAACCAGAACAATGAAGTGCCAGATATTTTTAATCAGCAAGGAAGAGGAAGTGGTAAAGAAAAAGAAATATGGCTTCAAGATAAAGACTACATTATTGCGCATACATATGTTCTACTGAATTGCAAAGAAGTAAGACCATTTGAAAGGTAAGTATTATTAATAAATACATTTATTAATTCATATATACATAAATTTTAATATAGAAACACATTATAAGTTTTAAGATTTCTTTTGTAGGTTATTTGATGAGAGTATGACTGCTTTATATCCTGAAATAAGTGAAAATGATCTAAATCAGCTTAAAGCAAAAGAATTTGCAAAGTGGTTAGAAAAGCATGTAAGAATTTATAAAAATTCATTACTCTTATATTTTTCATAATTTAATTTATATTAATTTATTGTTTTGTCGATAAATGTCAGGTGGAGAATAATAAGATTAATACTCCATGGTTACAAAGTCTTGCACATGGTCCTATGACAAAGGTTACTTGTTGTCCTATATACTTTTGTCGGGGATATATATTTCACACATATGACCATGGAAAAGACAAGACTAATGCCAATTATGGAGTTTGTATTAAAGACATAACATCTCAAGGAACAAACAGAGAACCTGATTACTATGGAGTACTGCAAGAGATTTTTGAGCTTCATTATTCAGGACCGGTTCATCTTAAAGTTGTACTTTTTAAATGTGATTGGTATGATTCAACCATTGGAAAAGGTATACGGGTGAACAAGTCTGGGATTATTGATGTTCATACTGGAAAGCGTTATGGAGCATATGATCCCTTTATTTTAGCTTCACAAGCAGATCAAGTATGTTACATTCCGTATCCACGAGTAACTCAGAAGAGAGATTGTCATTGGAAAGCAGCTATCGTGATTCAACCAAGAGGGAAAATATTGATGAATCAAAATTTGGATTTCTCTGCAATGCAACATAGTGATGACAATTCGGTTGTTTCTACTGATCTACTACAAGTCGAAACTTTAGTTAATTTACAAGGTCAAATTGAAAATCTTGAAGATGTTGAAGAGGACGAACCAGGATTGAGATCAGATGCTGAGGATGAGAATAATGATTACGAGTTAACAGATGAAGGATCTGAATGAATTTCGTGTCATGGTTTTATTTATTTTAAGATAGACAACGTTTTATGGTTTTGGAATTGATACTGAAGGAGCTTTATGGTTTTGGAATTGAAATATAAACTGTTTTATTTATTCTCTTAGATGTCTTGCAGTATTATAGTATTCTTGTGTGGACATTGAAAGCTCACCGCTTCTGTCATTATTATATTTTTTTTTTGATATTTAGACACGAAACAGAGACTGTAGAGGTTAGTGGATGGCTTTATTTCTTCACAGGAGATGACCTCCTCCCCCACCCCCACGGGAGTATTTGGGTTAGTGGATGGCTTCATCCTACTCCAACCGTAAACCACCAAGTCCCTCTTCTTTAACTTCTTCTTCTCATCTTAGAAACCGTCTCATTCAACGTTCTTCCTCCCCCTCTGATTCTCCCTTTTCTAAATCCGGTGCCGGAATTGGTTCTCGATCTATGACGCCTAGTTGGACTTTCTACAACTCGGGTTTAATCGGCTCCGGGAGCTTCAAAACTGGACCGCATGTCCCTTACCCGTCAGAGGAGCTTCTCTGCATGTCTATGGAAGTGACTCGGGTTTTCAACTGTTAAGGTATATAATTACTAGATCTGATCGCCGTAGACCAGATCTATTGAAGTTTGAATGGTCAATTATAGGGATCTCAAAACTGATTTCTATATTTTTTTTTTTTGTTGGCAGTGATAGAGAGTATCAAAGAGGCGATGAAGTTGCTTGGTACCCTGATGTCGATACTCTGGTCAGGCAAGAGTACAATCCTCTCACTGCTCACGCTTTCGGTATATCCTTCCAACTCTATTTTTTTGGATAATAGATAAATATCGTTTGTGGAGATCATATCACTTTTTTCCACTACTGCTCATTCTAATTGATTATAGTATTGGTTTATCCTTCACAAGTATGTTTCACAGCTATCAAAGCCTTAGCCTTTATCCTCACTGCTAGGCTACTTACTGTTAATATTTGGCTTAATGATTCTGATTGTTGTGTGGCAATTCATTGAAAAAAACCTAAATTCACCAATCTAGTGGATTCTACTCACTTCGAACTCTCTACCAAGACGGTTTGGAAAGAGACAACGACTTCTACTTCTCTAAAGTACGAGATTTAGAGATTCTATTTCACTGTATGTTCCTTTTCTTTGTCATCAGGGAAGACTTCTTATCTAGAATCATTGGTTAGATTAGATCGGTCTCTAGTTCACATAGCTTTGTCATGATTTATTGGTTAGAACTGTTTCTAGCTTACACTGATTTTTGATGATTTGATTCACTGGTTAGAGCTGTTTCTAGCTCACATAGATTTGTGATGATTTGATTCACTGGTTAGATCCGTATCTGAGATTATTTCTTGTACTAGATATCATATCTTGCGATTTTAACCAATTTGAATATTCTTGTTTTGTTTTGTTGATGTATGCGTTTTTGTTTTTAGGACTGGACTTTTTGGGAATGAAATTTGGAGCATGCTTGGTGGTGGTCTTGCACCAGGGTCTGTATGATTTTATTATTTTGTCTTTCTTCTTTTCACTGTTAACTTACTATGGTGCTATTCTGTAGGTTTACTGATTTTGATTGGTTTCTGGTTTCTCATAGCATGTGTTTTAAACAGGAATATGTAAATGCTGGGCTTTCATCTGAGGGGGAAGGGGAGGACCTTATACTAATCAAGGTGTTGCAGATTGGTTTTAGCCAGGTCAAAGCGTTGAATAGACTAGCAAGGAGGTATACTTGTTTATTTTATTTTTATGTCTATCTTTTTCTTAATGGTGCCTTACCTTCTATATGGCGCCTTACTTTCTTAATGGCGCCTTTTAAGTTATAAGGAGATATTTAGATTTTTACTTTAGAGCGGCAAAACCTAAAAATTAATTGGAAACCGGGAAAATCCCTTAAAAAGTGGTAAGAATATTCAGAAATATCCTAATATTTAACTAGTATATAAAGGGAGTTATATTAGTTACCTCTTCTCACGTTAAACCTAAGAACCTAAACTACAACTTAGACAATCAAAGCCGTCAAGGTCTCAGATCTCTTTGGTTTTCTTATTTTTTGCAGTTAGTCGTTTATTTTTGTGAATTGTTTGTCATGTCTTGATCTAATACGTTTTCACTGCATCTTTTTCTATGATTTCTTTTGTACTACTATAGATGCGTCCACCAATGATGTTAGGCGGTCGCTTGTTTGGAAGATCATCTCTTCAATCAGTTGGTCTCCAAAGACAGAGGGAAGGAGTTGCTGCAAATGGCCAACCAAGTGAACAAAGGGAAGAATTTGTACCTGTTGAACGAGATTCTCGAGTGCTTCATCCATCTAGAAGGAATGGAGCTAAATGGTATTGTGATATACTATGAATTACTCTTCTCTAATTTACAAAGTATATAGGTAACAAACTCAACTATATATATGTAACAGGTTCAAGAACAACACAGAAATATCAACACGTGTAAGAAAAATCATTGAAGGATGTTTTAGAGGACCATGGTACAGCTGGAGAAAAGTACCCCAGTTTTACAAGGATGCTTGGTATTCAACATTTAAGGTGTTGTGTTTCTATCTGTTTTTAATATTCAATACATCATCCTTTCATCCACTTAAAGTTCTATTTTTTTCAGAACGTTTCATTCCTATCCTGCTTTTTGTTTGTTTTAATAACTCTAAACACATTGTTTTGATTGTAGACTAAGTATGAGTGGCATGTCTCCATCGAAGATCTTGTGAAAGCTAACTTTGATGAACTAGCTGCCACTCGCCTCAAAGGAATGGTGAGCCTTGCAAAATCCAAAGGAGAGAAACCTGACTGGATTCTTTCAGAATATTGGAGCATAATGTCTGACTACTGGAAGACACCAAAATCCAAAGAAAAAAGTGAGAAAGCTCGTCGAGCTCGTATGTTTAATCGTGATGGTTTAGGTCCACACAGCCACAGATCAGGCTCACGTTCCTATGCCAAAGTTCAAGATAATCTGGTAGTGTATATATTATTTTACTCAAAAAAGAATTTACTTATGCTTTGAAAATGAGTTTACAGCTTATGTTAATGCGTTTTTAGGTGGCAAATAATGAAGACTCTTCCTTCATTGCTGTGATGAAGAAAACCCACCAGAAACCTGATGGAACATATGTTGATGAGAGAGCACGCTTAGTTGCAGAAAAATATGATGAATATGTGCAAGAAAGATTGTCACTGGTTGAGCCTTCTAATGGAGAGCTTTTGACAGATCCTCTTACTACAGAGGAAAGAAATGAAATCTATGTGAAGGTAATTTTCAATCACATTTCAAATTTGTTTGTTTCCTGTTTTTTTTTTGTATTTGGAGATGCGATTGATTCTATTTCACAGCTATGCTCAGTTAAAGTTCTCTGTGTATTCTAATATAGATTTTGTTTATGTAACTTATTTTTTGGTAGGTTGCTGGAATATCAAAACAAGGTCGTGTATTTGGACTTGGATCACTTCAGAGTGGAGTTTATATGCCGCAGGATGGTTCTACAGTTTCCCCACAAGCTGATGAAGATGATGGTACTTTAACTCACCGAGTCAAAGAGCTGGAGTCAGAGTTGCAAAAGAGTAATGAAGAAAAAGGTCAGTTTCAGAATAGGATTGAGACAATGGAGAAAATATTGAAGACTGCTTTTGGTGAAGATGTGTTGACTCCAACGGATACAACTACACCATGAAGTCTTCTCCAAGTTGTATTTGGAGTTTAGTATCTGTCGTGCTTTCTTTTTGGTGTTTTTAGTTTTGTTTTCATTTGGTTTTCTTTTGGTTTTCGTTGGTTTTCAGTTTATTTAGTAAGTGCTCAGCTTGATATTTAATAAAACTATGCATTTTATTATAATTTTTTTGTATACATCATATTATTTACAAATATGGGATTTTATTTCAGTATTATCTATAATTTTGATTTAAAATAATTTAATAATAAATTTTAAGAAATAGGTGACATTTAAATGATAAAATAAAAGAAATGTGTCATAAAATTGTAACCAAGTAAACTGAGATGTTACTACAGTCATAGTAACGTTTATTACATTGGTTTAGTAATAAAAAGTGACAAATTAATAACATAATGATTGTTACAAAATACTACAATTTTGTAACGCATTTATAGTACATAATTAAGACGGATAAATATCCATTCTTTAGTTATATATTATTACGATTTGTGATTAGTTTTCTCGTCACAATATGCTACATAATTGAAACTATAATTTTGTAATGAATAGTGACGGTTTGGGACAATTTATAAAGTCATAATTGGTGACGGTAAAAGGACTATATTATCGTCTGTAGTGGTGACATTTTGTGACAGAGGATCCGTCACAACAAGTGACATTGGTGCCACATTAAAACGGTCACAAATTAAGACACTTTGAGACAATTTAATAAGTAAGAATTTGCAACAATTTTGTTACCAATAGACTGCGTGACAATATGTGACGTTTAGTGACAAAAAATTCAGTCGCAAGAAATTGTGACATTTTTGTTACTCCTGAATATTTGTGACACACGTATTGTAACCATTAAAATTTAGTAACAAAAAGGTAACAATAATTATATTGTTACGAATTCTTTTCTATTGTGACGGAAAATTTCGTCACAATAAACTCATTTTCTTGTAGTGTAATTATCTTATTTAAACACTGTCTTATCGTGAGGTTGTGAATGTGGCATCTACAGAACTGGTCGGCCTGAGAGAAATGGTGAGGAAAACGTGGTTCAACGGCGACGGAATGAGGAAAGGAGAGTGGACGGCGGAGGAAGACCGAAAGCTTGTCGCTTTCATCAATGAGCATGGCATCTGTGATTGGCGTTCATTCCCCAAAAGAGCTGGTATATACACATACTTACACCATACCCATATATATACCAATATTGCCTAAACAACTATTTTTGTTAAAAGAGATTTCATAAACATATACAGAAGTTCATTTATAGTTTTTTTTATTGCGTCTTCTTTTTCCTTCTTTTTGTTCAATTAAATGTTTGGAATAGGGCTTTAGATCAGTTTTAGTTTTGCCTACGAGAATAAATTATTCCGTAATTTAAACCGATGAAACCAACCAAGTTTTCCTCTTATTTTCTATGTTTCTTTTTTTGGCATGAAATAACTCTAGAGCTGGTTAAGCTTTCTTGTAATTAGTTACAGTTTCTCTTCATTCTAAATGAATAAAATGAATATATATTGCGTGTATATATGTAGTGAGTCACATACAAGAAAAAAAATATATGTAAGGTATTCTTGGATTTAAACATATATAAATATTGATCAGAATACTTCACATTTTTTCCCTGATTGTAAAATTGATTTTAGAAAATAGCAGATACCTTGTACCCTATCTGTTGTTGTCTTGTGATAGTTCTCATTAAATAGTACTACTATAATAGTACATACTGAAGTGAATAGCGAATCCATGAGATCCTTGCAAAATCATTTTTGTAACCAAGCCAATAATAGAAAGTGAAAGTACATACACATTCCATATTTTGTAATATAATATTGTAGAGAATGTGCATGAATGATTGCTAAATTTCTTTATTATATATGATGATTTTGTTCCGAAATCTATACAGTTTAAACTTACCAATTATATCCATACGATGTTATAAAAACCAATTGCAATCTATTAACGATCCCTATGCTTTGTCCACATATATTTATATATAGGATACGTGTATATGTTGTAAACTTTCAATCTTTAACTGGTACCTTTTTGGTTAGATAATCTATAGAGTTGAACTGTTAAAATTTACAACTTATATAGTATTTTTTAAATTCTCCATTGTTGAGGAAAAGTAAAATTCTTAGCAACTAATTTTGTTTGCCACTACAAATAAAGCACAATTACAACTGCTTTTTGACTACTAAAATTGGCATCTCAATCATTTATCATGGAAAAATAGGTTTGCAGAGGTGCGGAAAGAGCTGCAGATTAAGGTGGCTTAATTACCTAAGGCCTGGGATAAAAAGAGGCACATTCACTCCTCAGGAAGAAGAAGAGATTATCAAACTTCATGCTGTTCTCGGAAACAGGTTAGCTTCTTAATAAATAATTGCTGCTCTGTCTTTTGTATTTAAAAGAGACAACTGGACTGTCGGAAGTCAAAACCGACGATTTGGATTAACATGAAATGTTTGGCACAAAGGGATGTTAACTGTTAAGTAACTATCTATAATACTTCTTCTGTTAATATCTAAGTTGTGGTAACAAATATTTTTTCTACAAATATGCCAGGAAGTAGTAAACAAGTTATATCTACGTGATAATATCAACTCATTAACAATATATATATATATATATATAAAGATCATGCATTTAATAAATGCCTACTTACGATGTAACCTTACTTTCTTTGTCCTTAGTTTGAGGGAAATCCGATGAAATTAAAACATTAGTTTATTTGTTGGCATTCTCTCAAGCAAGCAGGCATTGATACAATGATTGTAGTCGCAGTGTTTTTTCTAAAAGAAATGTTATTAGTCATGACATAACTCATAGAGCTATATTATTAATAAAAATGTTTAAAAATAACAAGAATAACGAGGTTAAAACCTAGTTACAAAAATAATTCTAAAATTTGTTGTTGTTATTGTTGAAAACTGAAGATGGGCAGCCATTGCGAAGCATATGGATAATCGAACAGACAACGACATCAAGAACCATTGGAACTCTTGTCTCAAGAAAAGACTGTCGAGGAACGGAATTAACCCGATGACCCACGAGCCCATCATCAATAACCTCACCGTCACGACCACTTGCGAAGAATGTGGTAGCTAGAGATGTCAATTGGGCTGTCCATGTCCAATTGGTATGTCCAAATGGACACAACAGACCAAATGGACATAATTATTTTTAAGCCCAAATTGTACCAAGTCCAAATTGTCCTGACCAAATTGGACCATTCCAAATGGGCCTTCCACAATGTCCAAATAATTTTTCGGTTTCTAAAGCCCAAATCTTGTAAAATCTCTTAAGAGCCATATGTTTTACAAATTCAAAACATAGATAATTTCATACAATAAGATTCATATGTTTTACAAATTCAAAGCATAGATAATTTCATAAAATTCAAACCATTACAAATAAAGTTTATATAATCCAAAGCATAAGTAAATACATAAGAAACATAATAAAGCTGAAGTTCTGATGGTCATCTTCTTCTTATCTTCTCAGCTTCTCCTATCAAAAAGAAAGACCATTAAACTCTAGAAAGAAAGAAAGACAGATTGGCTAATCATCAACCTTAACAATATCATAAGCAGAACTCACCTTTAAAAGCTACCACGAGAATAACTTCTCTAAGCTAAGCTTTGATCAAAATATAAGCTAAAAGACAAATCAATCCTCATCAACAAGAACTCTTCCTAGTTGATATTTTTTTTTATAAATCTAAGCTTAATGAAAAAAATTCAAAATTGAATAGCAACCAAAGATCGAAACTTTAAAAGCTAAAAACAGAGATCCATAAAAGCTCATGTTCTGTGACAAGTTGACCAATGAAGTTGCAACACCATAGCATATTGATGCAACTATGTAGAGGATTAACGAAAGGAACACACACATATACCAAACTGAATAACTCCAATAACGCAAATAAGAACAAACCAAACACATCTGCACATAAATCTTCTATCCAAATACACTTAAGTCTACTGCTCCAACACATGAACAAAACACAGAGGTCCATTATCAATTATATAAAATATGGTCCAACACACAAACAAGTGAACAAAACACACGGAAATGTTTCTATTTGAAAAAAATAATCACCATCTTAAATGGTAAACAAATAACTCAAATCAAACAAAGTTTCAGATCTAAGAGAGTGAGAGAGCCGCAAATCGTAAACCCATCAACCTGAAAGCAATCAAATCGAAAACCGATCAATTTAAAAGCAATCAAATCGAAAACCCATCAAAGAATGAATGACTGAGAACTTGAGATGATACATATCAGTGAGAGAGGAGAGTTGAGACTTGAGATGGAGAGACACGAATCTGGACTGATCGGCAAGAATAGAGCGTGCCTCGCAGAGAGTCGAGAGAGATGCTTGAGAGAGAGCCGAGAGCCGCCGAGAGTCGAGAGAGATTGAGATTTTTTTTTTCCCCAAAATAATAACCCTAACAATTTTAAATGATTGGGCAGCCCATGTCCATTTGGTTTAAGCCCAATGGAATTGGGATTTATTGGGCTCAACCCAGTTGGACAATTTTATTTGTTGGTCTAATTTGGTTAGTCCAAATGGGTTTGGACATGGACTGTCCATGGGCATCAGGCCCATTTGACATCTCTAGTGGTAGCTCTTCCACGACTACGTGGCCAAAGACAGAAAGCCATTGCTCCTCCGCACCTTCCGGAATGGCTTGTCTACTAAATAAGCTAGCCACAGGTATTTCAACTAGACAATACGATCTCAACAGGATCAAGAACATCTTGTTGGACCCGAGAATCACAAGCAATGATCAAGGTGAAACAGAAGGGCTAAAGAGGGATCATGAGATTGGTGGTTGTGAAGATGCAGATGATTTTCTGATATGGGACGTTGAGGAAGTTAGGCGTTATATGGAGACTGACGAAATGGAGTACGAGACGACGCCGTACGTTTCCCTTATTTACGAAAGTATTGATCACATCTTCTGACTCGGTCCAGTACTTGAAGTGTGTTGTTAGCATATAATTTATTGTTGCAACAAAGAAAATTAATGTGGACCACTTTAACCAAAGAGAAATGATTGTGAAACAAAAAAAACTGCAAAATATCATATTACAAAATGAATTTACAAAAATAAGTTGACTCCAATGAGTTCAAGTACGAGGAACATGGTATTTATCTTCGTTTGGGCAGGTCATAGTGTCAACCACAACTCGAAATGATATACATACTCTTAATATGACGTTAGTGGGGTTTGCTTAAACAATGAAATCACTTGATTTTTTTCAACAAAAAAAAATGAAATCACTTGATCTTCATCAGGAAGATTATCATCATGTCATGTGTGGCCTGTGTTTAGCTTTGTCTCTGAAAGCCCACCTTGGCCGAAACTTGATCAATCATTTTGAATCGAGTTTGTTTTTTTTTTTAAATGAATTTGAACTCAGACTAAGTTGGCCTTAGTTATGATCCATACTAGATACAGTTGAGTTATTATTATTATTATTATTATTATTATTATTATTATTATTATTATTATTATTATTATTACTATTATTATTATTATTGGAACAGCAGTTGAGTTAATAATTTATTACAATTCAATACCAAACTGGAATATCTCCGTACTATACTCAACCTAATTTGTCGGGTAATACGACATAGTGTGACCGTTGAGTTTGATTCTTTCATGTATGCAAATTTTGTCAAGGGTGCCACAAGCAAATTTTGCCATTGCATAATGAATTTAAGATTTTGCTATGGGTTTTGAAATGCCTAAATTGCCATCAGTGTTATAGTAACCATTTTGTTACCGTCACTAGAATTAGGTCAAAATAACCGTTATACCCAAAGATTGGCCAATTTTTACAATTGAGCGTACTAAGTTCAAAACTATATGAAAATTATATTTAAATAGCAAATTGGTCAATAAACCAGAACCAGTAATACTCAATCAGGTTTCTTTACAAGAATCATGTATTTTTATATGTTAACATGTCGATTCCTCACTGAAGTGATACTAGTAATTTGTTTTTTGCTGATAAAAATTATCTTTTTATGTTCATTATGACTAAACAAAAAAAAATTCTTTGACATATGATTAGTTAAGTTTACCTCACGTGATTTTCTTTTTATTATTAATTTATCTCCACTATTATTATTATATTATTTTTGGATTAATTGGGAGATATTTCAGTACTATGTAAAATTTTAAACTAATTTCTAAAATAAGATGACATTTGCAGATAAATTCTTTCTCTAAATATGCAAATAGACTTGAACACATAGATCTATATATGTATAGGTGTCTAAATACAATATGACTTAATTTCATGTATCAAGTGAATCGAACTAAGCTTTCCAATTCCTTCCATTTATTATCCAACCACACTGTCCTGGACATCTCCACTATTATTTCACATACGAATATTAAAGAAAAATTGGTATCAGCTGTTTTTTCTTGACAAACTTTAACTTTAAGTTGGATTTTAGAATATAAGATTTTGTCGTTTAGCCCGCTCATCTCATTTTTTTATCTCTATTAAAAACAAGGAGCGATGACAATAAATTTTCCGAACACCATGTAAAAGAGAAATTTGGAAGTCCACAAAAATACAATCGGCGCTCTACTTTTTCTTCATGTTTAGGATGAAATTTATATTTAGAAAATAACTGTTATTTACTTAAAAAACAAAATTGCCTATTTGTTCAAAAAATTGAATTAGATTACATTTCGGACCCATCATAGCTCCTCCACATGTGACAATCTCTTCTAATTAGGCAACGAGTTAAGGTCTCTAGCGGCTCACAACAACATCAACCTTATCAGTAGTTTTTTACTTTGTTTTCAATTACAACCACATGCTTAAAGAAAATATTCTGGCGAATTTCTTTTCAAAAAGTTGGCGGAATATATATATAGCACACTATTTATTGACGCAAATCTTATTGCTTCGCTCCGGACTCACATAATTTAGATAAACGAAAACAACAGTTAATTTGCACTGCATGGATTATATATGCGTGCGAAACGTTAATCTCAGTTTTTCTATAAGTGGGGCATATCATATTCTTTCACGCGTTTGGCTTTTTCTTGATTTAGAAGACATGAAACAATTTAATCACGTGTCGATAATACTACATAGACGATAGAGGACTCGGAAAACGAATATTATTAAGAGTTTATTTCATCACAGGGCAGTTTTAAGTTTTTTATTGCACAAAAGAGCAGTTTATGCTACCAACACAGTTTATTCTAACTAATTCTCTTTTCTTCTTCTTTTTCTAACGAGATAGTCCTCTAATTAACTAAACTAAAATAGATCCCATAAAATTTTTCACTTCGTCATTTTCCATTGTTCACTATTTGAAGCTNTAAGAGTTTATTTCATCACAGGGCAGTTTTAAGTTTTTTATTGCACAAAAGAGCAGTTTATGCTACCAACACAGTTTATTCTAACTAATTCTCTTTTCTTCTTCTTTTTCTAACGAGATAGTCCTCTAATTAACTAAACTAAAATAGATCCCATAAAATTTTTCACTTCGTCATTTTCCATTGTTCACTATTTGAAGCTTCAACCATGGTGTCTCTATTTTTTCATATCATTATCCTCTGCTCCTGCTCCGAAACCGCCGGCGAGCCTCAGGCAAGTTGGATCTCTAGGCCGCCATGCTCTACACCTGCTCCAAAACCGCCGGAGAGCCTCAGGAAAACTCGACCTCTATGGTGGCGACTTTTCAATTGCACAATGAAGCTCAAACAACAATGACCAAATCTCACAGAAAGCTCATATTTTTTCAAATCTGAAGATGAAAATTTATTTATAAATGATAAAGTTACGATCTTGAAGTGTAACTACAATTAAAATGTAAGAAAATGAAAGATTACGAGAAAGAAATCAATGACGGCCGCAAAATAGTTGCAGAAAATCCTAAAAATCTGGGAAAGACGAAGATGTATTTACTAAAATGCCACTCACTATTGGCGTACACGTGTACACGAGATAACGTGTCCATGTATCTTAATATTAGTGTACACGAGTATATTAGGTGACCACATGGATGTGTACATAATTCAGATGATGTGGATGTGTACATAAGTAGTGTATGTACTTTTGTTCGTGTACACGAGTAAAGTGAAGAACCTTCATACGTTTTACATGTACAATGATTTACATATACACAAAATTTGTACAATAATACATAAACGTTATAAATTGTTTCTCCAACAAGGCGAATGTATCTTCTGTTCACTCTGATTTTTTCTGGTTCTTGAATCAAAATAAAGCATTGATGCTCACAAATCCATCTACAAAAGAAGTTATGATATCTAATGATTTTATAAGAAATCACATGTATACTAGCTCTTTTATAAAAATCACATGTCCACAAATACAATGTTTTATAGAAAATCACATTTACACTAGTTCTTTTGTACATAACACAAGTTATGATTCGTATAAAAATCACATGAACACTAAAAAATATTATCAATGAGAAATGTCTTCAGTAATATGACTGATAGTCTTAATTGTACACCAAAACAATATGTACACAGATTCGGTGTACATCTTCAGTAAGTATGTACATCATCAGTAGAAAATCACATCACTAGTTTTTTTGTACACCGCACAAGTAACGATTCTTATAAAAATCACATGAACACTAGATGGTACACACGTGTCCATCAAAGATAAAATTATTATTATTTTGTGTACTATTTAGTTATGTATGTTATGTATAGTGTACAATTTAGTTGTATCAAGATAAAATTATTCTTATAAAAATCACATGAACACCATATGGTACACATGTGTCCATCAAAGATGAAAGTGGTGTACATAACATATGAGTGATTTTAATGATTTTTACAAATACTATATGTTCACTTAATTAATAAACATCTACATGTACACTTGTACACATGTCTACTTGTACACATGTCTACGTGTACACGGGTTTTTTTAATATTAATTCATTAATGGTATTATTGTAATTATTTCATCTTCTTCCTCAATTCTAGTTACGAATTTTGCAGGAAAATTGGGGGTTTTTCAGAATGTCTGAATCTGAAGAGATGACCATATTGGAGATCTTGCTGTCAGAAATGAATATATTCAAATGTCTAGGAACTAGATCTTCAATAAAATCAAAACTGGCCATTGTTGTTCATCGAACTTTTGCAACGAAGGAAAACGGCGAGATGGAGGAGATGAAAGCGGCGAGATGTAGACGGCGTTGAGAACAAGAAGGAAACGACAAAGGCTCGATGAGAAGAAGACGACGAACGCGACGACGAGAAGGATACGACGAAAGCAGCGACAAAAAAAAGAAACGATGAGATGGAGACATAGGTGGTCTTGTTGCAGCAGAAAAATGGTTTTTAGACAAGATGATGAAGTTGTAACCGTGGATCTTTATCTGTTCAAGTTGAGATTTACCAAAAAATGACTTTCGTAATTTTAATTTTCTGTAAGCATTAAAAAAAGAGTGATTATTTTATTTGTTTAGTTAGGAAGGAACTACTTTAGTTAAAGAAAAAGAGTATCTGTTAGGAAAAAGTGTCTTGGTAGAACAAACTGTCTTTTTGTGATATAATAATCTTGAAACTGTCTTTTTATGATATTGTTTCNAGATTTACCAAAAAATGACTTTCGTAATTTTAATTTTCTGTAAGCATTAAAAAAAGAGTGATTATTTTATTTGTTTAGTTAGGAAGGAACTACTTTAGTTAAAGAAAAAGAGTATCTGTTAGGAAAAAGTGTCTTGGTAGAACAAACTGTCTTTTTGTGATATAATAATCTTGAAACTGTCTTTTTATGATATTGTTTCTATTATTAACGTGCCCCCCACCCCCAATAAACCTAAAACTCAAACAATATAAAATATAATAATAAAAACCAAACAAAAATATTTATTGCGATACGTTTTGAAAAATTTCATACTATTTTTTTTTCCTTTGATGACTTTAAATACATAGCGTGACGATTATGATATCCTAAGTTTTATTGATTTACTATTAAAATGGGTATATTGTACTTAAATTATATTCGAAATCTGACTGTTAATCTGATTCGTCTACTGTTGATTTTTTTTTTTCTGTTGACTTTTTCTGTGTTGTGTGTTCACTGGGGTACTGTTTGCTATCTAGTTGTTTTTCCAAGTGCTAACTAGTCAATCATTGAACTTAGTTTAGAGCTTCTGCGTATTACTTTTATTCATTTAAGTCCATCTTCGATATTAAAACATCATTTATAAGATGATGATTTTACAGAGAAAAAAAACATCATAAGATTAGAGAGTCCAAACGGTTGAATTTATGTCATAGGAAACACTGTTTATTTGGAAATAGCCAGCAACAATATAAGTGATTCGTAAGCCTTTCTCAAGAAAAAGAAAAACAATAAGTGATTTTCATAAGGCTTATTTGTAGAATAGCTATAAAAAAAGTAAAATTAGATTTTGAATAAGAAAATAGGAAGAAAAAAGAGGTGAGAGAGTGTGTTTTTGGTTAGATAGTGAGTTTGGGTTTTTTTTTTATGGTTGTAGGGGCAAATTTTCAATTCTCATATGGGAGAGAACATGGGTTATGCTCTAATCAAAAGGGATTAGCGTGACAAAAAAAAGTGGGCGTCATAAATCTGGATCTGAGCAATAATGGGTTGGGACCCAATTTTTTTATTGTGTGGAAGTGTTAGAAGAAAAACGAAAATACAATAGGTTAGATTTTAAACATGTTATGCTGCAAAAATAGCACATGAAAAGAAAATTCATAAATAACTTTCATTAAAAATAGAAAAACACACACATATATATACCCTAAAGTAAAATGTTAGGAATTATAGCTTAAATCTGGGGGTGGATTTTATAGTTAGGGTTTAGGATCTAAGATTAGAGTATGGTATCAATTTAGAGTAATGATATTTTAGTACTTGTAAATAATATTGTAAAGTATTTATCTATGCTAATTATATTATTATGAAATATAATTTAACTTTTAAATTTTTAAAAATGCTATTTTGATTATTTTGTCCTTACTATTTTATGATAAATACTATTTTATGAATAAAGAAATTTGTAAAAAGGTAAATGACTTTTTTTCATAAGATAGTATGCACGGCTCTGTGTACATGAGCTATATGAGCTATACAGTATAAGTATAACATCAATTTAATAAAATCAACTTCAAGAATTACTATCATACTTGTTTTAATAGCCACGAAAGGTTTTCACAAAAAAAAAAACATTTTAATTATTTTATGCACTGTTCGATTAATTTTATGTATTCATTGTTGTTTAAATCGGTTTTACTTTTCATTAATTTTTTTACAAGAAATGATATTTAAAGTTTAACACAAAAAATAAATAAATATAAACTAAAACATTATGATGATCTAATATAGAATAATATGCATAATACATATAGTAAAAAAACACTAAAACTTAATTTGTCTTAAAACTTGAAAAAAAAATCCTTTCAATTCTAAAGAAGGATTTACAACACTATTTAATGAACGCGAAGGGAATATTAGTTTAAATTATGGACAAGTTAATTTTTACACTAAATTTTGGCAAAAAAATGAGCACTTAGGTATATGGTTTTACTAGCAAATAACTAACAGAAGTGTGAAACTTGAAAATTACAATTTACTGTTAAAAATAATAATAATAATGACGTAAAACCAAAAAACGAGAGGTCTATTTATAAAAGACTGGATGCTCTTCTTAGTCATTCAAGAGACCATCTAAAATTAAGTGAAATATTCTGCGAATTAGAGAGATCGTCCCTCATAGTCACTACTTCCATTTAAGTAATATATTTTCATTTACAATCATTGTAGCTCTTCTTCTCCTTTCATAAGGTGAACGTGGTGATATCGGATTGTGGACTGAGATAAATTATGGGGAGGGCAACGTGGTTCGAAGCCGACGGAACGAAGAGAGGAGAATGGACGGAGGAGGAAGACCGCAAACTCATCGCTTATATCGACGTATACGGCATCGGTGACTGGCGTTTTCTCCCTCACAAAGCTGGTAGTTATATATATTTATAACACTACATTTTATATAATTTTGTGTGTAATGGTGACCTGAACCAAACATGTTTTCTAGGAGCTGCATAATTGTAAGTGTCGTTTTTAATAAACTCCACCACAAACATGATATGCTTTGTAATAGTGGCAAAATAAAGTTTGCAGAGTGATGCCGATAAAGCAGGTTTTCCATGTGTTTTTATGTACCTAGAAAAGTCATATATATAATCATAATTATTCAGAAGGCTAAATATGTACGAAAAGAAGAAGAAATTTGTTTTCCATAATTTATATGTACCCAAAAAATCACAATAATTTACTTGCTAAAAATTCCCATTTTAATCTTTATAAAGGTTTGCAGAGATGTGGAAAGAGCTGCAGATTAAGGTGGTTTAACTATCTAAGGCCTGGGGTCAAGAAAGGCAAATTCACTCCTCAAGAAGAACAAACAATCATCAGTTTCCATTCTACTCTTGGCAACAGGTACATCAATACATAATTAAATATATTATTGATCTGTCAAAACTCAGAACTTCATGATATCATGTATCCTAGATATGCCAGTACTACAAGAATTATATATAGGTGGTACATACAGCCTCCTTGTATTCAGATCCAATTAATTGGCAAAAATTGTCAAGACTGAATGTTGTGAGAAGCTATATACACTAGTTCTAAATATATTTTAAACACTGGTAAAAGAGATATAAAATACGAGAGAATAATGCAATTTCGTCAAGTAGTTTGTTTTACAGCATATAATTTAATTTTCATTTAGCAACTGTAAACTATTCGAGCTATATTTGTAAGGATTGTTTTTGTATTTTTTATTTATCTTGATCCGAATATATTTGTGAAATGCAATAATTGAAAAGCATTATAACTATATTATCTAAATATAAACTATTAATAATTAGATTATATCCTTCATACATTTTTGTTATATTGAACTAAAAATTTCTGTTGTAGGTGGGCAACCATAGCGCAGCAAATGCCAGGTCGATCAGACAATGACATCAAGAACCATTGGAACTCTTGTCTTAAGAAAAGACTCGAGAGAAACGGAATCGACCCAATGACTCACAAGCCAATCATCAACCTCGCCGTCAAAACACAGTCGTCCAACACAGATTGCGGTAGCTCTTCCTCCTCTATGGCGAGTCCACCTTCTTCTTCCTCCCCCTCCGGCTCGGTCCGACTCCTTAACAAGATCGCCACTGGTATCTCATCTAGACAACATGGTGTCGACAGGATTAAGAACATCTTGTCGGATCCGAGCATCGCAAGCATTAATAGTCAAGAAGAAGAATTTGAGCAGTTGAAGAAAGATCATGGGAAGATGTTTGCTAGTGATGATCAAGAAGAAGATGATTTTCTGATGTGGGACGAGGAGAAAGTGAGACATTTCATGGAAGAAATTGACGTCACGAATTTCGAAACCAACTTTAACCCTAGTTCACCACCACCTTATGGTGTTTATGAGACTGGCCTATTTGATAATCATCTCATTTGATTAATCAATGGTTTACGGTGTGAGCTTTATCATTTGTGTATTTACCTACGGCACATTTTTCATTTCGTACGTTGTTGTGACAAATTAAGAGTAATATTCATAAATATTGTACCGACCAAGAGAATAATTTCCAAAATGTCACGTCTCTATATTACATATAGATAATATAGAACATGGGTGCAGTGAATCAAAATAGGAAACTTCATGAGTTTGTTATGTACCACTAATAGTGCAATGTATGATATTGGATGTTCGTGGATAAAATGATTAGAATCTTATGTAGTCTCTCTATTCTTTTTTACTTGTCGTTATGACGTATCATGCATCTCCATCATGGACCATTTGTGTAAAATAAGGTACACATAGCAAGCATAATTTCTAATTTATATGTTAACAAATTCTTTCTCATGCTTTATCTCTTTGAACTTTAATACGGATGTATTTTACATATAAAAGCAAAAACAAAAACATTATTGGGACAATTGCTTCTTCGTCGATCTTTTGTTCTGGTCCCGTGGTCCGCACTACTTTGGATTTTAATTTTATTTTGTAATTTTATGTAATAAGTTTACGAAGTTGATGTTTTTGTTTATTATTAATAAATTATTCTGATATTATCTATTTAAAGTATTGTCTATTATCTGAATCCGTACGTATACTTTTTTTTTTTGCTAGGGAGCGAACAGTTTTTTTCTATATAAAGTCAGATGACTCTGTCATATCTTCATCTACCTCTTTTAATATTATGTACAATGATATCAAGAAAATTTTCATTTTTAACACCTTATTTTTTTAAAAAATATTTCTCTTCTATCTAATTATTCAGGAGACCTCAATTTTAATCTTTTACAATAATTTGTTTAATAAAATTCAGTATTCTATTCCACAATTTTCAATTCACATTGTTATCTTTTAGAGTACAACTAATAATATTTATAAGTGTTATAAAGAGTTATCATTGGGATCTAGTTAACAAAAAAAAATTAAATACTACTATAATTGATTATAATGAAAATGACATTTGTTATGTATTCAAATGAAATAAGAATATTTTATATTTTTAGATCATAAAAAACATAAATTTGGACACAATAATATTTTTTAAACATATTTTGATACAATCATTTTTTTTCAGAAAATATTATTATATAATAAATTGAATTATTGAATGGAGCTAAAGACAAAAATATCTGTATAACTAATCAAGTTATATTGCGTGGCTAAGTTGGGTCACAATTTTTTTTTTCAATGGTTGAATCTCTACAACTTGGTTGAAGCCACATAGATGTGCTCTAAGTTTTCAACATCTTCATTGTTGAACATTTATTAGTTAAAATCAATATTCAACAACTCTATTAAGGGTGGTCTAACGGCCTAGAATATTACCTATATTTTTTCCGTTTCAGAATACTTGTTAATTTAAGCTTAATTTTTTGTCACAAATTAAATGTCATTTTAGAGTTTCAAGGAAAAATTTAGTAGTTTTATATAATATTTATTTTTTCTATTGTTGAAAAAGTAGTTAAGTATATATATCTTAAAAATATGTAAAATTAAATATTTTTTTAATATATGTGCAAAAACTTAGAATGACAACTAAAGTGAAACGGAGAGAATACTCCATATATTTCAAAATGTTATATATTTAGAATTTTTGTATTTCAAAATGATTCATTTTTTACATTTTCAATACTTTATCAATAAATGATGATTTGTAATTTGAAAAATATTTATTAAAGCTCTATTGGTTAAAAGTTTTAGAAAATAGTTAAATATAAAAAATAATGTATTGATAATCAAAATTAAATAATATATTTTAATATATGTAAAAAAATTAAAACATGGATAATTTGAAACCGAAAGAGTACTGTACAGCGTGGCAAAGTGAGGTCTCAGTTTGAGGGGCCCCCAGTTTGAGACACTCAAACAACATCATTCTTACAGACACGTGGGAAACGCGCCTCCTTATCAGCTCCGTTTCACATTTAGTCACGTGATAGTTATGCGCCCTTGATTACGAGTGATTGAGACTGAATGCTTTTCTTTTTATTTGTTGATTATTGATATACTCTATTAACATGAGTATGTTCATGGGAACAAAAACTTGACTACAATGTTGACAAAAAAAAACTTGACTATAATATGCTCATTAGTCACATGGCCTGCCATGAGACATTATGAAGGTTTAAGTAACATCTTCTTACAAATATAGATGTTTATTTCTATGTAATTTTTTTTTAAAATCAAAACTTGACTGGCATATGTCCACGACCGATTAGATTAGAGAAAGCCGAAATATATTACAAAATATAAATATCGTTAAAACATATATGGTTAAAAACAACATATATGGTTACAAAATTATCGTTAAAAACATATATGGTTACGAAATTAAGATTACAAAATATAAATATAATATATTCATTAATACATGTTCTATTTAATTAGTCGGATTTTTAACTTTGGTTTTTATTTTCTTTTGGTTGTCTTTTCTTAAGAATTATTCTTTTGGTTCTCTCTCAAAAAAATTTGTGATAATATATATATAGTGGTTAAAAAGTTTTAGGTGGAGTTTCTATCCTCAGTTCGAATACTGTTTTAAGTAGCAAAAAAATCCGAATTTTTATAAGTTTTGTAGGATTAGTTTTTGGATATAGAAAATCTTTGAAATCCATACGATATATATATATATATATATTAGATTTTTTTCCTTGTACATATATATAGTATTATAAATAAGTTATCCAAAACTTATTTGAAATACTTTAAGATATTATTGAGTGAGATATCAACTATTTTAGATATTTACTAAATAATTTCTTTTGTATATGTGAGATATTTAAAAAAGAGCCTTCTAGTAGATTTGTTTTAACACGAGTCTACTACTGTAATACCTAATTTTATGGATGGCTTTGCCAGTGTGTCAGTTATCTTCCTTTCCAATTTTTGTTTGTTAAACTAAGATTTCACATTTGAACAAAAACAAAAGCAAAAACTAAGATTTCACAGAATTTAGTAGTCATTAAGAAATGATAAAACATAACTATAAAGCCAAAACAAAGAAAACAACAGTAAGCAAATTGACAGAACCAGTGGTGGAACTAGAACAATATCACTAAAAGAGAAGATAGAAATGAACTCAAAACTCAACCAAAACAGCATCTATCACTGACGAAGGAGAGGCATCAAGGGCTGTAATGGCCAAAATTAGCACCATCAATATTGCTGATCAGAAATGATTTGCATCCTTAGTCCAAGAGAAAAATGCCATAAAAAATCTCTAATATTAAGAAAAAAACAAACTGGTGGGCGACACTGAGCAACTAATTAATATGCTTCAAAATAATTGTCTACTTCCAAGAGGCAACAGGGAGAGAAACGCACAAGTATCATGAACGAACTTCTGCATGTGGGGCAGAGGGACCATAACGTCGGAACCAATCCATTAATAGTGACATAGAACATTGTTCTGAAATTAAATTATTGATGCGATTTAAGGGTGACCATAAATATCTATAAAAAAAAATGTCATACAGTAATATAGGTTACATCTTGCCATTCGATAGCAGTGAATGAATGGGAGACATCACATACATGTAACAGCTCAACAATACGGTTTGGGATTTTTATCTTCTTTCAACATTTGTCACAAGCGTGGTGATGCCTTAAAAGCATACCATCAAACAAAATATTACTGTTCGATATAAAACCGATTTAAAACTAGTCTAATCAAATCAATTTAAGCTCATTAAGTTTTTTGTTGTTGTTGTTGTTATATTTATGTCGCGCACGCAGATGGAAACCAAACCTCAAGTTTTGTTGCAACAAACCGGACCCAGAGGCGTGCCTACAGCTCTTTGAAAAAGGCATTTGCCTCAGGCCCCATTTAATATAGATAAATTTGGGCACTTCAAAAAATCATATCTAGTTCAATGGTTTAATCTATTTTGTCAAAGACACACCCACATAAGTTCTATCAAATTTCCAAGTGAATTCAGTTCCTTTTTTTTTTCCTATCTTATATAAGCATGGCTCGTAGTATGTTAATAAATTTATTTTTAACATGAGACTTATGTATATGGTTATCATGATATATTGTATTTAAAAGCTTTTTTATATAACTAAAAACAAATTTATTTTGGAAAGCTTGCCTTAGTTTACAATTTTTTCTTTTGCCTTATGTATGTTAATAAATTTATTTTTTAACATGAGACTTATGTATATGGTTATCATGATCTATTGTATTTAAATATTTTTTTATATAACTAAAAGCAAATTTATTTTGAAAAGCTTGCCTTAGTTTACAATTTATTTTTAGGCCCTATAAACTCTTCGCACGGCACTGACCGGACCACATTATTTGTGGTCCCAGTGTGAGACATCAAACCAAGTAAACCCAAAAAACCTGAACTTCCAAAACGCAGTGATGAGGTTTTTAGAACGTTAAGAACCCTTTCAGTTTTTGCATTTGTGATTATACTAACATGTACGTCCTTTAAAATATTGTTCATCTTTTGTTTTTGCATTTTTCAACTTCCCTTCAATATAATAATGAAACATACTTACACAATTCCATCAATCAATGGTGATCATGTTGTTATTATATGGGATTCTTAACATTACAATGGGTTTAGGTTCTTCAACTATAGAATCCAAAGCTTATGTGAGCTTATTCTTCTTGTTTTCCTTCTTTTCTCTCCATTCCTTTATGCCACTTTCTACCTTGGCACTCACACGAGCTTGAAAACCAGGATATGGCTCATACCCGAAAACCATTTGAAGAATCTGTATTCATTCATTCACACAATTCCACATTAAAATTTCCATGTGGAAAAAACTTTAAGGCTGGAGAGAGAACAATGCATAAAAAAGAACTTCACCTCGAGCAACACGAAGAAAGGAGCCATGAGAAACGCTTGAGCTAGATTGTCTAATAGCGCAGGTGCTCGTTTCTGTGCGGGTAGACAATAAATAATCAACTGATGATGTGAAGAATCAAAACAATGCTTTCTAAGAGCCAAAGGACATACCTCAAACAATCCATGGCCAAGAAACTGCCCAGTCCAACATAACAGCTGCGATGCTAACCCAACCTGTAACACATAACAGATGGATTTTAAATAGAGATTATTTACTATAATTTCCTTTTCTTCGTAATCCATAACAAACTAATCAAATGATCAAGAACACTTAAAAACAACAACTGTAACAAAAGGCACATAAGAATCCTCTTCATGATGAGTTAGTAACACTAATAATACTAATTAACAAGTCTTTGAAAACAATCAGAATCTTGCAAATTCGAAAGCCAGAGACAAGAAACTATAACTGCTGTCTCAAACGTGAACAGGTAATAAAACAATAAACATATAAGAGGACTTTCAAGTCAAAAGCATCAAAGACAATAAACAATAAATGCAATGAAACAAACACACACACACACATGGATGCAACATACTCTCTAATAAATACACTCCCTTTCCTCCAAAAAGACAAACTTTTTTTCAGATTCAGACAAGAAAACCAAAAAAAAAAAGAGCAAACCTTTACGGAAAGAGAAGGTCCTAAACGATCAGCGAGGACACTGGAACCAACCCAACAAGCGAAACACATGAGAGCCGCGACAAACCCAGATTTCTTATCCAAACAGATATAAAACAGAGCATAAGCCACCGTGACGAGAAACCCAACGTCTAACCGTAAAACGCCGTCGAGGGTAAGCGTCTGAGGAAACCCTAATTGAGAAAGGTCGTAAATTGGGGAGGCAGGGTAGAGGAGAAGCAAGGCTGTGAAGACGATGGGCCATACGAAGATGATGTGGATGAGGATGTTGATTGGGTTGCTGTGGTAAGCTCCGTAGAATGCGAAGTGTTTCTCGAGATCGAGTAATCCCATCGTGTTAGAGAGAGAGAGGTTGAAGATGATGTGTTGAAGGGAAAGGGGGTTGAAATAGTATCGTAACAGGAAGATTACAGAGAGAGACACGGGGAGAAGACGATAAAGGTAAGATTTTTATGAGTGATGCTAACATGCGCATTTGTTTGAATGAACATGTTCTGGCTTTGCTATTATGCGCTTTTTAAGGGTGAACATGTTCTGTCGTTGCTAATTTGCGCGTATGGAGAATTGATTATCCACACGGGGAAAAGACCGAACCGGAGAGTTGATATGATTGGACGAATTTTGTTCTTTCATTGCTAACCTGCGCAGATGGGATGTAACTGATATACATGGGATGTGTACAAAAGTGGATGGTTTTAATTAGGTGGAGATTTCTTACCAATTTAAGGCAATACTAGTTAACTTGAGCTTCTAGAAGTGAAATATGCTTAGGCTAGACGTGTGAAATGAAGTAGTTGACACATGTTTTGTCTTTTAGGATTCTGGGCCTCTTTGAAATGAAAGTTATCTTTCTTGATTCAACTTGGGTTCTCCTAAAATATGGATATATTATAATGTGTTAATTTAACCTTGCTGTATCACTAGAATGGGCATATGAAACCTTAGGCCCATTCTTGACTCTTAAAATATAAAGCGAAATTCCAGTAGAAACTCATCGATATTGGTTAGCTCGGGTTTAACCCTTTTTCAGTTCAAAAAAAAAAAACTTTTTAAGTTTTAGAATTTAATAAAACTAAGATGAAAAAGAGTGTGATGAGAGGAAGCAAATGTGTAAGAAAGGCAGTGCCTTACCACATACATTTGCCAGTAATGGCTGTGATGGTTCAACAAACAGAAGGAATGCGTGATATCATTACAGATAAACACGTGTGGCATCTGAGTGATAAAGCCATCAAGAATGTCTGTAAGAAGCACGTGATAGAGCAATGGAAAAGGGTGTTTGGATATTTTTTTACATATTGTTGTTACCTGACAGATTTGTTCTACGCCATGTTTACTTGTTTTTGTTCTCTCAATGTCTCAATACTGGGATAAACATGTTGGAAGCAGTCGACTCCTTCAGGTTCTCTCAACTATTAAAACAAATGGGCATGCTAACTGGAGCTAATTTTAAGATAAGTAAAAACTGATTCCTTCATTGATATTGAACTATCGATTACATTGAAAAACAGTGTGACACATGACTACCATACAAATCATCAACTAAAGGTATTAGCTGTAAGCAAAGACATAAAACTTCCATTCCTCTCAACACTTCAAAGTCACTATATTTGCCGAAAATCATGTTGCTAAATAGCTCACACCTCTCAGCTTCTTGTGTTGGTAGAAGCGATTCTTCTTCCAATAATTTCTCATATGAATCTAATCATTATATGGATTAAAGGGGTAGAACATAACAAAAAATTAAACACAAATAAGCGTACACCACTCATTGCAAGTTTTGAACATTTCATTAAAAAAACTCACAACAAAACGATTTGGAGATGCAAAATGGAATGGGAAATGCAGTGGTGCAGAAACCAAAAAAAAAAAAAATCAATCTGGAGAGTGACTCTTTTGTTTCTTCTCCATTGCATCGCCCACTCTATTTTGCTCTTAGTCATCATTCTAAATTCTCCTTTAACTGGAGAAATCAATTGTCCCTGACTTTCATCTTCACTTCCTATAATAATTTAAAAACTCCAACAGAAATAATAAAGGTGCAAAAACATACAAATGAAATCAAAAGAACTGCAACAAATAAATCACCTCAGGATTAAAAGGAAAACTAAAAGATAAGATCAAGAATTGAAGACGCTAAGGTATTAAGTAACATGTGCATCAGAGAGATTCCCATTTAGACATTAATCATCATAGATTCTGATGTCCCTGTCTTTTTATCGTCACTTGCACTAATCCATTAAAAATACCCAAATGTAACCAAATCAAAAAACAAAATCAAAACACAAGCAAAACAGTAACAGACACAAAGGAACCAAATCAAAAAGAGTAATGCCTCAGATTTGATTTTTTTTCCTAGAGATTAAACTCTCAAAGTATATTTAACACCATCACAGGCATCAAGAACAAGCAAAGACATCAGTGAAAACATTAAACACACAACCAGACCATCGTAAGATCGAATCTGTCGGAAAACTCGAGCCTTAGAACAAACATCATACAAAACTGGGTTTCTAGAGAAGTATTTATATACAAAGTACAGAGGCGGTGTTAAATTAGGGCAGAGACAAGTCCAAAACGTGTTAATGGGCTTTTAACTTACTTTGGCCCAACTAGTATACATAGCGGTTTGAGTTTCCGGTTGGAAAGCAAATTTTATCAAACCAAACCGGTTCTCTCTCTCTCTCTCTACGGAGAGCACACAATTCTGTTGGTTGACGTCTCAAGTTTCCCGCGAAAACCAAGCTTGTCCCTTCGTCTGCTTCTCTGAGCTTTCTCTCTGTTCCACCATTAATCTTCCCTTTTTCTCTTCTTCAACTTTTTTTCCCTTCTTCTTTTTCTTTCTCGGGACAATCTCTTTTTGGTGCCTTTTTTTTTGTCCTCTTTTTTTCTTTCATGAATTTCTTCTCTTGTTTCCACGCAAAGAACCCATTTTTATCGTTTCCTGCTGCAAAATACACCTTTTTAAATCTTCCGTTACAGTGAATCTTCTTCTCTAGAAAGAGAGACTCTTTGTCCCCATCTTTAAAGCTTTGGATGTTTTCTTTCTACTGTTTGGTATTTATTCAATAATTCTCCACAAGACACTTTCTGTTTGAAGGTTTGAGACACAGAGAGAGAAAGTGACTACTATTCTTTTGTGTTGTTTTTTTTTCTTTGTTCATGTGGTTTTGAAGGTGTTTATTATGTTATATTTTTTTACAGGATGGGTAGGGTGAAGTTGAAGATTAAACGACTTGAGAGCACAGGGAACAGGCAAGTTACATACTCTAAGAGAAAAAGTGGGATCTTGAAGAAAGCTAAAGAGTTGTCGATTTTGTGTGATATTGATATTGTCCTTCTTATGTTTTCTCCTACCGGAAAACCAACCGTTTTTCATGGAGAACACAGGTAAACCAAAACATTCTCAATCTTTGTTAGCTTGGAATGTTATGGTTGGATATTAAAAGAAGTACTAAGAGAGGATCCATTTTCCAGTAATTAACTGATTTTACATGGCAATTCTCACAGTTGCATTGAAGAGGTTATTTCTAAGTTTGCGCAATTAACTCCACAAGAAAGGACAAAAAGGTATGGTAAGCATTATTATGTGATGTGATACACAAAAAGATGTAATTTATTGTTATGAGACTAAAATAAAGTGTTTTGTGTTCTTGACTTATCAGGAAATTGGAGAGCCTTGAAGTAAAGAAAAATCCTCACTGCATTTTTTACTTTATTTCTCGCCAACTTTTTGGTTTTGTTTGAATCACAAGTCTGAGCTTTTTTTTTTGCTCGTTTACAGGCATTAAAGAAGACTTTTAAGAAGCTTGATCATGATGTAAATATACACGAGTTTTTAGGAGCAAGGTACTTGCCATGGATTCTCATAATTCAATAACTATACTTTTGTAATTTATAAGCAAGCCTCTGAGAAGTTGTCTTTTTCTCTATCTTGCAGGAATCAAACTATAGAGGTTATATGTGTTGACCATCATCGGTTCTAGAATTTTGTTAGATACTTTTAAAGCTCTTTAAGTCAGATTGAAAGTTTTTGCTAACCTTGATCACATGACAGGGTCTAAGTAACCAAGTAGCCATTTCCCAAGCTCAGCTTATGGAATGTCATAGGAGGCTAAGGTGTGAAAATTTATTAGGTTCTTGACTTTTCAAGTATCTTTAAATCTAGTTGCAGTCTTTTTGAGTCTTTGTGTCCTGGTTTTTTCAGTTGTTGGACAAACATTGATAGAATTGAAAACACTGAACACCTCAATTTATTGGAAGAATCATTGAGGAAATCTATTGAAAGAATCCAGTTTCACAAGGTGTGTGTTTTTTTTTTCCTTTATAACTCAACCATATACATGATTTCATCTCAGTTCCTGACCTTCATATGGACCTTTAATTACCAAATACGTTTTCTTTCAATGCAGGAACATTACAAAAATAACCAACTTCTACCCTTAGAATGTACAACAACACAGGTTAAAAAACAATTTACTTTTCATCTCTCTCACTCTCTGCCTCCATCAGAACAATTCTTAACAAGTGCCAAAGCCTTAAACTGCAGTTTCATAGCGGGATACAGTTGCCTTTGGGAATGGAAGGTAATAACACTATGCAAGAAGCTCACTCCATGTCCTGGCTTCCTAATAACGATAACCAGGAAACAATATTACCTGGTGATCCCAGCTTCCTTCCTCATAGGTATGTCACAATATAATGATAATATTACTTCTAAAATTCTCTCTCTCAAGTCATGCTATACTGATTTTTTAAAAAAAAAATCAGAGAGATGGATGGTTTGAATCCTGTTTACTCAAACGGCTTCTTTGAGTCTATAAAACAAGAAGATCAGATGTGTAGCAACCGTGGGCAACAATTTGAGCAATTAGAACAACAAGGAAACGGTTGTTTGGGTTTACAACAAATAGGGGAAGAATTTTCATATCCTACACCATTTGGTACTACTCTTGGAATGGAAGAAGATCTAGAAAAGAAGATAAAATCTGAAATGGAATTGAACATCTTGCCACAACAACAACAACAACAACAGCAGCAGCAAGATCCTTCATCCACGTATGATCCAACTACCAATAATGGTGGATGCTTTCAAATCCCGCATGATCAATCCATGTTTGGCACTAATCATCATCAGCATTATCAGCATCATCAAAATTGGGTTCCAGAGTCAATATTTGGCCAGACATCATCATACAACCAGGTTTGTTATTAACATCTTCTACTGTAATTATCTAACTATGTAATCCACCAAACTAAATATGTCTCTGTAACTATTGGTGAATGCAGCAATCGCACTAATTTAATAGAGGGCTCGTGTATGCATGTAACCTATTTCATAGATGATGACTGGATTTACCTATGACCAAGGATGAGCATGAGCCATTGTTCTAGTGTTCAATATTATATATATAGAGAGAGAAGTGTGTGTGTACGTGTATTTTGTATGTATCAGAGCTTGTGTCAGATACTCAAAAGAGTTTTAGGCATTTTGTATATAAGATGTTGTCTAGAAATCATATATTTTGTAAGAAATATGTATAGTTATTATATATTTGTTTAAGTGTTTGAATTTGAAACAACAAAAGATGGTATCATATAAGAAAAAAAAAGTCTAAGTAACAAATAGAAAAGGATCGAATTAAAAAGATATTAAACAAAGCTTCATTACAACAATAAGTAACCCTAGGTCAAATCTATAATCTAGTAGAATTTTTGCAATCGATGAGAACTTATATAGTTCACTGATCTTCACATTCACATGGTAACTTGACAAAACACAATGGACAAACATTATTGGTCACAAACAACATTGCCATACACTCATCATCAAGATAATCCGGAACAATCTCCAGCTGAACTTTCAAAGCACATCCAGGAGAATACTCACTACTTGTGGGACAAGTTAGCTCATCAACATAGATAATTAGCTCCACAAGGGCATCATAGACAACATCGTCGTTGAATCCAGCTTCCATCAAGAAGTAATTGAAGTCTTCTTTGCTTTTACACTCGTCGTTCTCATTATCTTTGAAGTCTTTGGCAAGTGATAGAGTCGTGAACGTCGGGATATCATCTTCGCCTAAGATCGTGGCTGTGACTCTTATTGTGGCAGCATATTCTGGTTCTGGATTGTTATCGATCTCATGGGAGAAAAAGATTCTCATGACTACGCAAACGCTCTAGGTTAAATCGAAAAAGAGGGTTCTACGCAAATTTTTTATTGTTGTTCGTAGTCGCTCTCTCGATGATATTGATTTTGCTTTGAGTGAGTTATATTTATAGTAGAGGACTACTACAGTGTTTATCAGGAGAACCTTTTTTAGTCGGTGATTAGTTGAGTATAACCCAAGCAATTTCCTTTTCCTTTTCAGAAGAGTGTAACAATTGCCTTTTTTACTTTGTCCTTTCCCCTTTACTAACTTTATTTACTTATTTCTTTGGTTTTTGATTACCTTTTATATTTATCTTAAGAATCTTCATGTTCAACATTTCAATCGCTCAAGTATCTCAAAAAGATTTCTACATTTAATATTCATGTTTGATAAAATTATTAGATCTTACTAGTAACCATCACAAAATATTAGAAAGGAATGGAAAAAAAATAAAAATAAAATAGTAGAAGTGAGGAAGAATTATTGTTCCTCTCAAATTTATTGAGAACAAAAAGTTATTCTTTAATATTCTAAAAAATAATACAAATGAAAATTACTCGACATGTGAATTCTTAGAAATGTTAAGAAAATTATTATTCATCTTCGTTAATTTGATCACCATTCAAAGTCTTATGATGAATTTTTTTTTTTTTTTTTTTTGCCATATGCGCAATGGAAATTATCACTAGTAAAATGTCAAAATACAAAAAAGAAAAGAAAAAAGACCAAAGAGTTTGAGTTGATCAGGTGAAAGCTCCTGAACAAAGATATTGTCTGAACCAAATACATAATTGACTTATTGTTTTCAAAAGAAGACATAGATATTGGCAGGGGCAGAAAAAAGAATATGAAGAATTAGATTATTTCTTAGTCCATCTGCCCCGGTTGCTTGATTTGATATGTTTTCTTTTTTTTCCGATTCATCTCATTGCTTGATTTGAACTAAACTTGGGACATATGAGCACCCAAATGGACGATGAAATTCTATAGATTCTCCGAGATCTACTTGTCTGAAATATCCACCCTCTCCAATCACATAAGCGATGTTGCGAGTGAAGCCCATATCAGTGTCTTTATCAAAAACCACAACGACTCTATTCTCTTCATCAATGAAGAAACTTCCTTGTGAAATTCCAAACTGAAAATCTAAGAGTGGGTCCATATCCACTGCTAAGAACAAATTCCACGAAACCTCATCAGGCTCAATCTTAGTAGTAACCCAAATCTCCATGTACAACGAATTATCAATTTGAAATAACGCGGCAAGCTGCTCCTCTCTAACACTAGAAAGAGTGACAGTACATTCAAACCCAGTATGAAAGGGCAGAGCAAGACGCGGACCAAACCTCTCGGTAGTAAAATCGAAACAAATCAAGAAATCAGCAACCTCAAATGGTTCTCCAATTGGTGGTTTAGCTGGATACTTTTCTCGGGCAAACCAATAAGTATTTCCCCTGAGCGACACGCCGCGCGCATAATAGCATATATTCCAGTCGGAAGTGACATCAATAACCCTCCATGAATTAGAGCTCAACTCGTAGATCTCATATTCAACAAATTTATCAACGAGAGGATCAACAAATCTCAGAATTTTGTAGCTGCGGCATGATTTGCTATTCTCGTAACCAATAGCATAGGAGTACCAGTCCAATCTAGGGTGAGGACTTCGGGGCTTGAGACACAAGGTTTGGCTTGTGTATGGATTCCACACAACAAAACTATCGAAGTCTTTTGCGATGCATAGCAATAGACCGTCGCAGTGATAGACTAGTGATATATCAACTCTATCTGAATTGTCAAGGCTAGTAAGTTTACCTTGACAGGTTATAGATGGGCTGTGGAGATTGAGGGCCATCAAATAAACCCGAAACTCCATCACCATGACCACCGTTAACTCCTCCGTTGATGCTTGTTCACCGATGTGCTTTTTCAAAAAGCTCTCATCTTTGGTTAAAGTGTTCCACTTTTTGCAGGTGGATCTTACTCCTCTCAAAGATGTCACCGGAAGCCTCGAGAACACCTCCTCTGCCAAATCCCTTGGAAGATCCGCCATAGTCCTCTCCTTCGCACGGTGCTTCTTTGTAAAGCTCCGGTATTTGGCTGAAGTGTTCAACTTTTTTGAAGCAGATCGGAATCGGAATCGGAATCTTCTCCTAGATTTCACTGGAGAGATTATCTCCTCTGCTAAATCTCTTGGAAGATCCGACATCCTCTTCCAAATTATACAAATTAGATAAAAGACCAAATATTCAGTTTCGAGAAAAAAACAAAATCTTTCTCTTCTGAGTAGTTTAGAAGATTTGTTTCCGACATAGTCTTATGATGAATAATCGAATGATTCTCGAACTAGAGTCCAATGCTAGATTTTTTTTTTTTTTTTGGGATAACAAATCCAATGCTAGATTGAATCGAGGAAAGATGATGTCAAGTGGTCGACGTGGACATGACAAGTCTTTTCTTTATCACTAGGTGTGATTTTCCCGTGCTCATACACGGACATAAATATTTAAAATAAATATATTATAATAATTTATTGATATTTACTTCAAATTTAAAATTAATTTATAATTTGTAGATATAATTTATATTAATAATGTTATATTAATTTAATTATATATAATTTTAGATATGTTATATTTCGTCAGTTTTTTTGTTTTTACGGTTGATTTAGTTATCATTGAGATATATTAGATTCTATCTATTTCTTGGAATTCAACTATAATCTTTTTTATTCTAAATATATTAAATTTTTGAGTAATTGTCTTATTTGCATTTATGCCGGTTGTTATCTTAGAAATATAAGTATATCATGATTCTAAATTACATACTTAAGTAACTAATAAATTTTTGCAAGCTAATGAACACATATTAATATTTACAATATTTAGACTGATTAAATGATAAACTGAAATTTATTTTAAATAATTTTAAAAATAAGGATTCTGATTTGTTTAAGTATTTTGATTATGGTTATATTAAGTTCCACAAACATAAAAACAGAAAATTAAAAATCAAAAGAGTTATTAAGAAAACATATAATTTTAACTATTAAAATATAATATATCTACT
>CAKOAT010230709.1:662827-699867 GCA_932364175.1 Eruca vesicaria subsp. sativa | reverse complement strand
AAAAAAAAAAATTAAAAGGAAATAATAATATTTAAATGTATTTTTTTTTAATTCATTAAGGGTATCATAGTAATCAACCAGCGTGAGAGTTAACGTGATTGCGACACATAAGAAAGTGACTTGTCAAATAATATTATAGAGATATGGTTAGCCCTGAAACAGGCTTGTCTCGGTCTTTTTATCTCATCCTCAACCTCCAAATCTGGAAACTCCACAATTATTTTCTGCTCCTTCTTGGGCTTTTCCAAATCGTTTCTTAGCTCATCTGCGTTCCCTTCCCCTTTCTCCAACTTCTCCTGTTTCAGTTACGAAATAGTTGTATCAAATTCCTTTCATCTTTGACTTGTAGCACCTAACATTGGCTTAGTAGAAGGCTAATAAAGGGTATATGTAGCAGTTGAGATTCGAACTCTGACCTTGACCCAGTTTAACTCAACGGCTGAACTACAACCACTTGGTTATAAAATCAAAAATTCACAAAATCACAAAACTTAAAATATGGAAAAGAAAAATTATATTCTCTATTTTTCATACACCCTCTGTTTCGGTTTATAGTTTATACGTTGTTGTAGAGTAAATTTTTCATTTCAAAATAACATACAAGAAAAATCGTCATTTACTAAGATGACTTTTACTCGTTATTTCCTAACTTAAGAGGAAACGCATTTCGTCGAAACACGTTCATTTTAAAGTCTTTTTCCTCGTAAGGTCCTAACTAATTTACAAGGAAACTTTTTATCGTAAACGCGTGGATACGATTTTCCTCGTAGAGGTTTCCTCGTAAAGTCATAGTAACACATTTCCTCGTAAACTCGTAGTAATGGTTTACGAGGATCTTACTAGTAAAATGTACAAGGACTTTACTTCGAATATATTACGAGAATTTTACTTTGAAACATTTTTTCCCTATTAAAAAAATATTAATTATAAACATAAATAATATATTTTAAAAATTTAAAATAAAACAAATTATAAATAAAAAAAAGAAATAACAAAATATTTTATAAAAAACTAAATAATATACAATTAAGTTTTAAATTTAATAATATACAATAAAAAAACTACGAATGATGGTCGTTAAATTACCGAACGAAGTCGTCCCGGCTCGCCAACTCCTCGGCAAGGTTGGTTGTCGGTTGTGACTGTGACGGTGGATGCTGTTGGGTTGGAAGCGTTCCGCTTTCCCGTTTCACACGCAACATCTCCGCCAATTGCGGGTTTTCCACCGCCAAAATGTCCAGGACATCGGTGAGAAAACTCACATGAGACTGTATCGCCTTCAACTTTGAACGCAGCTGAGCATTGACATCGTGATGTTCTTGAGCATAAGACGATGTCGCTGTGGGAACATCGTTAACAGAACCAATCCCGACGATACGCCCATTTTTCCTAGGGGCAACCTGTAAATAAAAAGATTAATAACGTTAAAAAAAAATTAAATAAATAATAAAAATTATTAAAAAAAATAAATGATTTACCTCCTCGTAAATCTTATCCACTTCAAACTTACGAGGAAATGGACTTTTGCCACGTAGTTTCCTCATAAGTTTACTACGGTCTTACGAGGAAATGGTTTTCTCGTACCATTACGAGGAAATGGTTTTCTCGTACCATTACGAGGAAACTCGTAAACTTGGCTTCCTCGTAAATCCGAAGTAAGTTCGTAGTATATTTACGAGAAATTATTTTCCTAGTAAAATTTCTTAGTAAACTCTTAGTTTTCTTGTAGTGTAGTGTCGTTTTATATATAATTTTAATGTAAAATTAATCAATTTTATATGATATTCTATTTTTTATGTGTTAAAATGTGGTTATGTGTATAAATAATATTATTTTTATCTAATAAATATGCAAAATTAAATATTTTCTTAATTTGTGTATATAAATTTAAAAAGACAACTAAATTGAAACATAAAGAGTATTAAGTACTCCATCCGTTTCACTTTAGTTGTCATTTTAAATTTTTGCACACAGATTAAGAAAATATTTAATTTTACATATTTTTAAGTTAAAAACATAATTAACTATACGCCTAACCACTTTTCAACCAATAGAAAAATAGAATACACCATTTGTTTCATTATTAGTGTCATTTTAAAATTGTGCACACGAATTAAGAAAACATTTAATTTTACATATTTCCTATATAAAAACACAATTACCAATACACCTAACCAAATTTTAACCAATAGAAAAACAAGTTACATAATTAAGTTAATAAATATCTTATTTAAAAACAAAAACAACACTTATTTTGTAACCAAAAAAGTTCTCTACGATGACACTTAATATGAAACGGAAGAAGTATTAAATAAACTAATAAATTTTGCCTCAAAACTCTAAAACGACACTTAATTTGTGACAAAAAATTAGATTAGAATGATAAATATTCTGAAACGGAGAGAGTATCATTTTAGTTTTGTATACACAAACTAATAAAACAATTAATTTTGCATATTTTTTTATATGAAAACACAATTACCTATATATATAACCATATTTCAACTAATAGAAATAAATTGTAATATAAATAATAAATTTTGTATTGGAAGTTGAAAACAATATTTATTTTATAACAAAACTTTTTTTTTTCGATGACAATTAATATGAAACAAATGAAGTACACGATATGATACCTACGTTCTGACTCACTAGAGAGTTTGAGTTGTTTCTTTCGTGAAAAAAATATTTAGAAATTTCAACATGTTACAACTTAATCGTAGTAGGTGTATGGGTAGTTCATACCTCGACATTATTGATGACATTTTGTAGGCTCATCCACTTATGATAAGGCCAACGATGAATACCCAAGTCGCGACATTTCTTTTTCAAAAGAGTTACACCAATGTTAAGCTCCTTAGCCGCTTGGGTTATCGACATGTGATAGTACAATGAAATGGTTTCCTTTGACAATGGCTTTGAAACAGAGCAATCAGAAGCAAAGTCTTCTCTGTCTCTAATCTTCTCGGTAGTTTGAGTTTCCGTTTCTTTCACCAAACAATCTTCTCTGTTATCTTCATTTGACATGGACTCTTTCGCAGACCACGAAACAGAACCGTACTCTTCAAGTGGATCTGTATAAACAAAATGATAATAGTCAGCATGTATACAAGACCGGTTAAATTTTAAAGAACTACTATATATAGAACACATGACTTTAAAATTGTCAAACTTTTTATTAAGATTAATCTAAAAAGTTAATGGTCTCCCAACTTTTTTGATTTGGTGGTGCATGTATGTTATACATTATACGTGTACCTTCAGGAGAGTTGATGGAGATTGGTTCAAGATCAGGAAAGGCCAGAAAGCTTGCCGCACATGTAAGATGAGAATCATACTTGCCAGAGGAAAGAATTTTATCTTCGAACTGAAAGAAACTATTGGTAAACTCGCTGCAGTAATTAGCAGACAACAATTAAATTAGGAATAGATAAAAATTAGTATCAACATGCAAGAAGGAGAACATGATCAATTTCTTTACCTTTGAAAACTGAAATACTCTAGATCGACTAACTTATCTTCTTCGCCAGATACCTTATCAAACTCCATATGATCAGTATTCACTAATCAAAGCGAGAGAGAAAGAGATGTAGATAAATAAGTATATATTGGTAGGTATGGAAAGAGAAGTTAGAATATGGAGTTAGAGCATCTCCAACCCCACTCCAAAACCCATTCCAAACTCCATTTTGCAGTAAAATCTTCTCCAACCCTACTCCAAAACTCACTCCAAAATGGAGTAACAAACATGATTACTCCAAATATGGAGTAAACCAACTCATTACTCCAAAATGGAGTTGAACTTTTTTATTTATCAAATAGTCCTCCATATTTATATATGTTTCATTTATAATAAAATATTATTATAAATAAGTACTATATATATTATAAAATTTACTGTTATATTTCTTAATTATATAAATAGCCTCAATTTTAATAAAATATTATTATAGATAAGTATATTAATATTATCTTACTATATATTAGAAAATTTACTGTTAATATTTCTTAATTATATAAATAGCCTCGTCTTTAATAAAAATATTATTATAAATAAGTATATTAATATTATTTTACTATATATATTTTAAAATTTACTGTTAATATTTTTAATTATATAAATAACCATATAATGAACTCTTTTATACAACATAATATATATAATATAAAACATAAAAGATCATACATATAGAAAATGAAAGATAAGCACCATACAAAAGAAATAACATAAAATAAAACTTACAACAAATATAATTGCTTAATAATCCGATAAATCATTTTCGGATCCATTAAAATTATTAAAATAATCTGATAAAATATTATTAAATTCTTACATAACATGATAATAGAAGATGATTGTGATCTCGAAGTGCCAATTGAAGTTGAAAGAAAAGTCATGTCAAGGAAAATTGAAATTGAAGAAAATAATAATGTGAGGTTCCAAAAGTTTCTTTCTGATTTCAGAGAAATCAAAGATAAAGAAGCTCATTTTTACTTCGAAATGCATTAGTTGATCATTTGTGGGAAAATTATTATAATTGTAATGAATAATTTAGAATTGATGTATTATTTTGTTTAAGCTATATAATGTAATTTTTAATGTATTAAATGTATTCTTTTAAAGCCTTGTTGAGTAGTTTTATTTATATAATAAAAATTTAATTGTGGTTAATATTGTATTTAATAGAAATGATATAAATTTAAAATGGACTGTTTTGCAAATAGTATAAATGAAAGGTGATATTCCTAATTTTGAAATAAATATAATATTAAAAATATTCTTTTGGAGTAGAAAATGGAGTAATACATTGGAGTAAAACTCAACTGCATTTTGGAGTTACTCCATTTTAGAGTAGAAAATGGAGTAATACATTGGAGATGCTCTTAGTGAAGTTATAAACTCTACGGGAAAAAGTGTGTATTGACAGCTAATTGACTGCCCGCCCAGTAAAACTTGGAGTTACGAGAAAGATGTAAATGATTACTGCCAATAAGAACGTTTAGAATTAATTAATAAAAATTACAATAGACGTCTCTTTTCTAAATCTTTGCATGCAGCATATGATTGTCTTTCTCGCGTTGTGTGTCAATGCTTACTGCCAATAAGAACGTTTAGAATTTTCTGAGAAGTACTAAATTTATCTACTATTTATGAGTCATATTGGACTATGCCATTAGTTATTAATTTAACATATTTGATTGTTACATTAACCAATCAAATATATATTATTTGCAAAATATTTTAATAATTAATAAGGATATTAAGAATAAATAAATTAAAATATAACAAAATCTGTTGAAAAATCTAACAAGATCTTACCAAAAAATTTAAATATTTTTTATAAAATAACTATTTCTTTATTTGTTGTTAGATATAATTATAATTAAAACTAAAATAAAAATCATATATTTAAAAAAATAGTTATACATTTATACAATGAAAAATATACCCGCACAGATGTGCGGGTGAAACTCTAGTTATTTTGTTATTTTGTTATCTGTGCTTTAAATTAAAGGTCTATCTTCCTTTTCAAAAAAATGAACATTTTAGAAATAATATTTATTTTTAAAATATGTATTTTTTACATTTTCAATGTGTAATTTAATAAAAATTTATAGATTCTAAAAAAAATAATTTTAGTTTTAAAATTTTTATTAATTAAAAAATATAGGGATTATTTATAATAAATAATGTATTGATAATTAAAATTTTATGTTTTTCTTAATATGTGAAAAAGCTATAACTTTTAACTTTTAAAAACGGAAAGAGTATGAATCAGCTTTTCATACACAAGTTGAAGTTGTAGAACTGTTTGTTTCTACTCGCCTTGTGTGACAATGATATTTGTTGTCTCATGTCTGTACGTTAAGTACTTTATTAGATTTCCCACGCTGTTAGTAATGATTATTTATATCTGACCGATATCTAATCTAATCGTAGTTCATTTGACCCTTTTAGACCATCTCCAAAAAAAATCCATAAGAATTATAAGTCTTGTATTTAACTAGTTATAAATAATCATAGATATGTTATATAATTAGAGTTTTTGGAACCACTTCTGAATGACATGTGTTATTTCGTGATATATAGTATTTTAAAAAAATAGACAAAAAATGATATATTTTTGAAATTTAGAATCTTTAATTGGTCTAGGAGATTTCATATTATGATATCATTCAAGTTCTGAAAACTATTCGCATTTTCATTTGATCCTCTGAGAAGCTCTATATTATGACATCCTTCAAATCGAAAACTATTCGCATTTAAGAATTTCATATGAAAAATAATCTTAGAAATGAGTCTACTTGTAAACATATATTAAATAAACATACTGTAAGTTGTAACGAACGGTGCCAATCAAGAATTTAACTGTTGAATTAAACAGTAACTGATGTTACAATAATCTTTGTAGCGGCTTAAGAGTAACCGTTGATATTAACTCTACATTTATAAATTAACTATTTTCAGGTGATTCTTGTAGTTAAATGCCCGCCCACGTAGAAATGTGAAACTGGTTTTGTTGCACGTTAATTTTTACGGTAACTTTTCTTGTACGTGTTTATAAAGTTGTGTTTAGAGAGATTTTTACATCATCATTGTTAGACCACTTTCAAAAATATATTTTTATGATCTGGTTGGTATTCCATATATCTGTTGCACCAAAAAAACTAATGTAAACTGAAGATCCAATGGATATCATCAAGATCTTGGTAGTAGAAAACAGAGCCACGTTTAGTTTTATGTTATTTTCTCACAAAACACGAATGTTTTTGAGAGAAGTTACACAAACAGAAAACAACAGTGTATATGAGCTCATAAGATACTAAAACACATAGAAGAGAGGAGATCCTTTATATAAGAAGAGTAGAAGACAATAGATATGTGAGACTCAAAAACAATTTAAAACAACTTAAGCAGGACCCTGAAATAAAAACTGAAAATGGTCTCCTACAAACAAAAGATTAAAATAGCTAAGAAAGTATTTTTTTCGAAGCATGAAAAGCTAGTCTTGTATGTTGTTGTCATGAGCCATTTTGCTTATAATTTTCAACACACAAACTTTACACACTCTGTTATAGAAGACATGTAAGTAAATGTGGTTTCTGGGGAAGCCTCTCTCATCATTCCTCACCATCTTCGCCTTCAGCGTCATCATCTTCATCAGAATCACCTTCTTCCCCCTAGAGTTTTGGAATGAAAAAACTAATCAGGTAAAAAGCTAACAGTGGAATTGTTTTAGACATTACATAAAACAACGTTCTGTCTCAGGACATGTCTAACTAAACTTTTATCTAATAATATCATATCAAAGATGCTATTAAACCAAGCAAAGGAAATTAGATGTTTTACCTCGTCATCTTCATCATCAAAATCCTCTTCATCAGCCTCCTACAAAGTTGCCCATAATGATTTACCAAAACCTTCAAGTAACTAATATGCTCTAACCAATGTTTAAATTAGAAAAAGGTGAATAGCTTACATTGTTGAAGTAGGTGAGAGGGTTGGCCCATAAATCTTCCTTGATGATATCCGCAACCTGATACAAAATGAAACATTGAGTTCACACTGGACTAGACATGATGTTACTCTACCAAACAAGTCACTCTATCATTACCTCGTCGTGAATCTCTACTTCAACGTCTTCTTCCTTGTGTTGAGCATCGCTAAACCAGGAAAAGAAACTGAAAAGGATAGTTAAAATAAAGAGTCATTAGACATGAGATTTTACTAAACATAACAGTAATATCACTTAACGAGGAGATGACTTATATACCTCTCTTCAGGTAATGCACGTTTGTTTCCATTCTTCTCATGATCCACTCCATTTGCTAAGCCCTTCATAATTGAAAAACATAGTTCAAAACAGTGAAAGACAATTCAAGAAGTAAGCTTATGCCATACAATAGATATCTAAATTACCTTGCCCTCTTTCCACTTAATAGGTGTGGCTGTGATCTTGGTTGTCCCTTCTTCGAGGAAGGTAAAGGTCTTAGTTAGTTTTCCATCCTCAAAATAAGGGTTGGGGTTGAAGTTCTGCAATTCACAAGTTTAACAACAATCAGTATATCAAGAAACTACAACCTTATCCTTAACTTTCGTAAAATCAAAAAGAGATGAAGATGAAACAAATAAACTTACAAAAGTGATAGAGTATCCAGATTTCACATCTTTTGCATCCTCAACATCCAGAGAGCTAAGATATTTGAAAATCTACCAAACCAAAGAAAAAAAATGAATCAGGATCTGACTATGATGTGATCACTCAAGGGAAAGGTATAAGGAAAACACAAACCTTTTGGTCTTCTTCAGTCAAAAGCTCACCAAGAGCAGGGTGACTCAAGAACTGCCAAAAGGAAACACATTCCCAATTCCAATTAGAGACAAAAAATAAGTTTTAAACAAACTCTGCAATGAAAAAAACAGAACAGAGAATCATCCTTACAGCGGTTAGCCAGAAATCAGGGATGGATTTGATGATGTCGCCACGCTTGTCATAGACAGGCTTCCTTACACCGTTGTACTTCTGCTCCACTTCCAACACTTCATCACTAGCCTTCTCGTTTATCTACCAAACAAAAAGTATAACGAAACAAGATCACTAAGATAAGGGCTCAAAGGTGTGTAACAAACTTTCAATTGAAAGACACAACAACATACATAAAGACACTGACTTTGGATGATATTAAACCTAATCAAGAGAAGGGCAAATCCAATTCAGACACAACAACACACATAAAGACACTGACTTTGGATGATATTAAGCCTAAACGAGAGAAGGGAAATCCAATTCAGACACAACAACATACATAAAGACACTGACTTTGGATGATATTAAGCCTAAACGAGAGAAGGGAAATCCAATTCAGACACAACAACATACATAAAGACACTGACTTTGGATGATATTAAGCCTAAACGAGAGAAGGGCAATCCAATTGAGACAAAAAGAGTGTTTCTTTTTCACAAATTATACCTTCTCGAGGTCGTCTTGAATGGCTTGAAGCTTTTCAATAGAAAGGAGAAGCTCTCCATCGATTTGCTCGACGTTTTCTTCATCAGTCTTCGCCTTCTTGCTCTTGTCAGCCACCATTCTTACTTTTACCCTAAATTGCTTAATCCACAGAGGTTTTTTTATCCTCTCTGCTTTAAGGTTCCGTCACAAGAGCTAACTGCTAAAACCCTAACTCTCTTGTGATCTATAAAAGCGTGAAGTTAGGCTAAATGCTTTAGGGTTTTGAGGGTTTTTGTTGACCAATAAGATGACGCCGTGTTTTACATTGAAGGGTATTTTTGTCAAGTCGAATGAAAGCCTGGGTAGTTTAGGGATTTGAATATGTTTCTTTTCTTTTTGTTTATCATTTAACATTTATTACATCTACTAATCACTGATTTTGAAACACTGATTAACAATTTAACAATATGTTGTTATAAGTTTTCTTTTTTAATTACTCTTTCCGTTTCAATTTTATTCTCGTTGTAGAGTAAAATTTTTGTTTCAAAAAAATGGTGTTTTATAATTACAATGCAAAATTTATTAATTTTATTTAGTATTCTATTTTCTATTGGTTCAAATATGGTTTGGTGTATAAATAATTATGTTTTTCGCTAAAATATATAAAATTAAATATTTTTTAATCTATAGATAAAAATTCAAAATGACAATTATATTTTTTTAACACTAGTAAATGTCAATTAGATTGAAACAGAGAAAGTATTAAAGAATAAATCATGTAATAAGTGACCAATTAAAGTTGTTACAAAACAAAAAATGTGACTGATTCAAGTTAGTTATCAAAGCTTAGAGGCATTAATACAGTATTATGATGACCCTATCTACATACTCCCTCTGTTTATAAATAAGTGTCACTTTAGCCTTTTAATTTTGTTTCAAAAAAATGTCATTCTACAATCTCAATGTAATTTTGTACATTAAATCTATTTTTTACCCTTTTGAATAACAATAGTATTTTACTTAAATTATTTTCATTTAATTAAACATACATTAAATAGGGATATATTAGTCTATTATACAATTTTCTTAATTTATGTGCAAAGAGTCAAAATGACACTTATTTAAAAACAGAGGGAGTATTTGCTACAAGTTCTGTGAGTATTAAATTAATATTCTTATCCCAATCGTTAGCCTGGATTAGTAAACAAATATGTGAGTTGCAGCAGCTTGCTTAATATTTTATCTACATGGGCTTTATAAAGGGCTTTCTAAGGGGCCTTACGGGCTAGTGGAACAAATGTACACTTCTCATCGAAACAAACATGGGTCACTAGAAGAATGTACACTCCGTTTTTTTAAAAAAATAAAGGAACTAATTATTCTAACTACTCCACTTTCATGGTTATTTTAAGAGAATCGCATTTTAGAGAGAAAAATATAGCATTATTCTTATTCAATGTTCAATTTATTGGAGTTGTTTGGCTTTAGTTGGGAATTTATGTGTGTATATATATAATAACAGGTATACTTCTTTTTCTTATTAAAGATTGAATGGAATTGGGTAAGGTGGTCACAGAGTACTTAATATTGTTGAAAACATTCTTCATAGCTTGTGGTGGTACCACAATACTTATATTTATATATAAGAAAGATTAACATATGCATTTTTGAGTAATGGAATTGGTCCCAGTTTGAGAACAGTCCCTTCACATTTACTACTAACCAATAAGTTTGCAATTGAATGGCTACAAATACATAACAAATGTTAATGCCAATTTTTGTATCACATAAACTAATTAATACTTCGTTGTCTCGAAGTCAAGTTATCATCGCTTCTTATTGGTTATTATCCACATGCATAATTCGTGGGCTCAAGACTCACGAGAGAGATTGAATCACGACGTTTTTATTATATAAACCGTTCCAATCAATGCTTATAGCATGGATATGATACAGTGAACATGTGGTGTAGAAATGATAACCCTTATATTCCAATGTCACCTCTTAACCTTTCAATTCGATACGTTTTAAAAGAAGAAAACCATTGAAAATTAGATCACTCCAAAGAATATAGTAAAATCTAATTCTACGAAAATTCATAAATTTATGAGTTTTTTTCCCATTGAATTATATTCTTAAAACTACAATAGTATAGGGTTTCATAATATAAACCAGCAAGAGACAAATCATCAAAATCCATTAACATGCACACGATCAAATATTATAAAACATTTGAAAATAGCTATGATATATAAAAACACACACGCAAACACTGTTTCTTAAAGAAAGCTCAGGTCTTGAATCTTAATCTCAGTTTTAAACTTCTTATGCTGAGACATCTCGTGATGATCAACTTTGGCTGCTTCTTTAACATTTCTAGTACTATCAACAACCGAGACGGCTTTGTAACTCTTACAACCCGACAAAAACCCACCCGAACGGACTTTCTCAGCAACCACCGGTTTGGTTTTAACCACCGAACCACTTCTCATGCCCTTCTTCATCATATCGAAATCTGAAATCACTGATTGATCTGCCATACTCCCAGTTACCACACTCCATCCAATGCTAGCCTCACTCGGCTCATAGACACTGCTCGTTATGTTCTCAATCTCGAACAAATCAGAACTCGCCTCGCTTGTTGTCTCCTGATCTTCTTGTGTTTTGTTGCTCATTGAAGAGTTATTACCATTGTTGTGAATGTTGTTCTTATGGTTTGGTATCGCGTCCCATGTAAGCATAGAGAGCTTTCTCTCGAGGTTCATGGCGATGTCTGACCTTTGGATAGGTATTGGAATAATGGATCTTGCTTTGTCCATGTTCTTTCTTGCGTCGTAAGCAACAAAATCTCTATCATAATTTCGACCTTTACCTGATATCTTTTTGTCGGTATTGATTGTTTTAACCCCGGAGCATGGACCGTTGCATCTAAACCCACCGAAAGAGATGCTTACATCATTTGTTTTACGTTGCTTATTGTCATTGTTGTTGTTAAGCCTCATGAGAAAGGTTTGACTGTTGTAACTTGACTCAGATCTTACACTTGGAGTTCCATGTCGGCTTGGTCTTGACCTAGATGATGTCGTTTTGGTCAACTGAGTTTGAGGATGAGGATGATCCTCTCTATTTTCCTTCTCGTGTTGCTTAGTGATATCCACCGTGGCGTCAACATGATCTAGTTTCATGCTGAAATACTTTTCTGCGCCGAATACTCCAATCTCTGAGTCAACATCAGCAACACGAGCTTTGATTGTGGGCTTGTCTGAGATCTTAGAAGAAGGTTGCTCTTGGATTGAGGAGAGGACAAGTAGTTGTGGTTTATGAGTTGAGATTTGGCGAAGATGGGCACTCTTCTTTTCAGCATCCATCTCTATTTTGTGTTATGTTGTTTAGTTAGTGGCTACTTTATGAGGTGATAAAATACAAAAGATCAAACAAAAAAGATTCAAAGAGAAATGACAAGAAGAAGAAACTTATGGAAATGATGGGAGATTTTGCAGAGAGAAGAAAGAGCTTTGAATGATCGATGTGTTCATGAAGAGGCATCTTCACTATTTTATAGAGGAAACATAATTTTATTGGAGGAAAGGGTTCCAAGTCATAGTTAGTAGTCAGACAGTTTGCAAACACAATTTTAATTATGGCCTTTTCAAGATTTTTATATAAAATAAATGCATTCTTTTTCATAAAGTTAATAGTACATTTGAACGTTAGAGTTTGAAAACAAAAAGGTATTTTAGATGTGGTTTTATATGATTTAAAGAGTTATCGATCGTATTAAAAATTGTTTTCGTTTGATAAAAGTAGGAGCTATTCACTTTTAAGCTCTTTTCGAACAATTCACTTTTAAGTTTAATCAAATATTTTTGGATCACTCATTTTACGAATTTTAATTTAGAAGTTGGAAGCCGGTTTAGAAATAGTGTTTTAGCCAGAAACTATATAATTTTTTTTTTCAGAAAATAAAAAAAATTGAATATACATATTAACAAGTGAACTGAAAATGACAACATTTTTAGCAACAATAGAGCTCAATAAAAGAGAAGCACCGTGTAGACTGATTATTCAAAAGTTTATAATATGAATTACACGTAAATAATGGGACAATCAGGAGAATACAATTTTTTTCTCAAATGTTTAGACCTTCCACTTTTGTACCGTTTCTTCCCCCAACGAAGAATGATTCGAATGATCACAATCACCAAATAGTTCTTCTCTTTATATCGAATTGTATATTTTGTGTATTTATCCATGAAGATAAGATGTGGACAATGTTATGACAACTGGTATTGTGGTACAAAGAGAAAAAGAACCGGACCAACCGAATAGATTTGTATTTATTGTTATGCCCATTGTTCAGTAATAAATAAGGTTGAAAGAGTGGTTTTAGATGGATTTTCGATTCTAAGCAATATGTATCACATATTCAAGTATAAATTGCCTAGACGTCTGCTGGAAAGTTTGGCAGTGGAAACATCAAAGATCTTTTCAATATCATATCATTGTCCTTATGGAATAATAACAATCCAAAACTAACATTGGAGATTTTCAGGAAAACAAATGTTTGTTTTTCTTCATAGCACTCGTCTTAAGGAAAAACACAAGTTATTAACAGACAAGCACATTGGACATATTTAACTACTTGTTTAACTGCACACATATACACGAAAGTAGTATTTATACACATGAATTATGATGAGCAAATCATTCCGTAACATGATTTTAATATTCTTTCATTTTTTTTTTTGATCAAAGATATTCTTTAATTTAGAGTGTGATTGGTAACTACAAAAGTAATTTGGAGTAATTAATATAGAGTAATTGAGAGTAATAATAGTGGAGTAAAAGAACTTTACCAAAGAAAAAGAAAATGTCACATCGAGCGTAACTCCATTTCTTCTTCACATAGCAAGAGGAACAAAATACACACTTTTACTCTGTTTAAACAGTGATTAGCGAAAACATAGGTGAAACGTTTTCATCCTGATTGGCATGAATTTAGTTGAAGTGAGAGTAAACATATTTCTCGCTAAAAATATAACGCTATTTATGACATACAGTCGGATCCTTAGTTATGCTTTCTCAAAGGAAAACAAGTCTTCTCGAAGTCCGTAATTTTAAGGCTCTTTTGGTTTGGGATGATAGCCTTATTGTGTTGTATATTAGTTGGTTGGATGTTTGCTTGTAACAGACTTTTTTTACATTTTAGTTAATGAGAAACAAAGATGACAAAAAAAAAGAAGGGAAGTATCAACAGAGGTCTTTGATAAAAAAAAAATTGATCTTTGATAAAAAAAAATTGATACTAAAGAGTATCAACAGAAGTCAAAGACTAACACACTTTAGATGAAGGGAAGTGGCAGCATGTTAAGGAGACAACAGAGATCAATGAAGGGAAAATGTTCTCACCAGGAAACTTGAGAACCACGTTTGACAACTCTGAATACAGCAAGTTGATTGATTACTACGTGAAAGAGAAGTACACACTGCGATACACAGGAGGAATGGTTCCTGATGTTAACCAGATTATAGTGAAGGAGAAATGAATCTTCACGAATGTGACTTCTCCTACGGCTAAGGCAAAGTTAAGGCTGTTGTTTGAAGTGGCTCCTCTTGGCCTGCTCATTGAGAATGCTGGTGGGTTCAGCAGTGATGGATACACCTCTGTGCTCGACAAGACCATCGTCAACCTCGAAGACAGAATTCAGGTTGCTTATGGTTCAAAGAACGAGATTATCCGTTTCGAAGAAACCCTTTACGGAACTTCAAGACTCAAGAATGTTCCCATTGGAGTTACTGCTTAGAACCTCATTTAAAATATAAACTGAAAGCATGTTTTCTTTTCCAAAAAAAAACAAAAGTTTATTCTTTCATAAAACGGAAGGTGTATGTACTTTTGCTATTGGGTTATATGAGAAGCAACAAAACTTTTGCCAAAAAAAAAAAAACACACTTTAGATTTAAAATAATTGGCAAAAACCCTATCTAAGTCTTGAAATTTGGAAATACACTATTTATTTCGAAAACTACACTTATTTATATGTAAAATCCGAACTTAATAATATCCTTGTTAATTTTTTGAGATAAATATATATTTAATTACTAAATATTTATAATTAACTTTTGAAATATTTGAAAATTATCGCTAGTAATAAACAGTTCTATTAATAAAATTTAGAAAGTTAACTAGATATTCTTCATTTTATTTGTTTATTTCTATGGTTAAAAATAGATAATTAAATGAGAAAAAATAAAAGAAAGAAAATTAAAGTTATTATAAATGTCTAATTCGGTTAATTTAGTTATTTCACTTATCATAAGTTTTTAAAAGTTAAAAAAAAATACTGTATTTTTTAAAATATAATATCTTTCAATTTTTTTTTCCAAGGGCTTTTTCGATATATTGGGCCGGTCCAGACAACCAGAATTGTATTTACACCTTTGTGCGACTGTTGTCCAAGCAATATACATCTGGGGTGTTTCTGTCTTTTCGACAAACGTAAAAAGACAACATAAGATGACGTGTCACGATGTTAATGGTTGTGTTTGCGTAACACCAATTCCTAGAATTTCGATACTACCCCTTACTCGTTTACTATATAAATCACATCATCGCAAAATCAAATCCTTCTCAAATCTCTCAGTGCCTTCCTCGCTCGGTGACTCTGTTCTTGTTAGATTCATCTTTGCGTCACTGTTACAATGTCTTGCATTAAGAGAGTTGAGAGATCCGCTTACGTTGCCATGGCACCAGAAGCTCCGTTCATGGCGGCCGGAACGATGGCTGGAGCCGTTGATCTGTCTTTCAGCTCATCCTCCAAACTCGAGATCTTCGAACTCGATTTTCACTCCGAAGACCAAGAGATGAAACTATTAGGTCAGTGCTCAAGCTCCGAGCGGTTTACTCGGCTCGCTTGGGGAAGAAGTTATGGATCCGGATCCGAGGAATCTCCCTATGGTCTCATCGCAGGTGGCCTCGTCGATGGGAGTATTGGTTTATGGAATCCACTTTCTCTGATTCGGTGAGTTTTTCTCTTTCTCTAAAACCTTAATTATTAGGGTTTTTATATGAAAAAGTGTTTACGTGGGAACCAAGTCAAGTATTTGACTTTTGTTTGTTTGTTTGTTTGTTGCAGTTCCGAGTTTAATGAAAGTGTGCACGTTAGATATCTTTCAAAACACAAAGGACCTGTGAGTTGTTATTTCTTTTACAGAATCTTATCTTGTGTAGGTTCTTTTAGATGCTTACATTGTCTTGTATGTTACGTTAGGTTTGTGCTCTTGAGTTTAATGTTCTCTCCCCAAACCAACTTGCTTCCGGGGATGATGATGGCATGATTTGCATTTGGGATTTTTCAAATCCTTCAGAGCCTTCTCATGTTCTAAAGGTATATAATTTAGACCATCACCATGTCAGGATCTTTCTTTATCTTCAAAGTACCATTGAAATTGCATGCCTACAGATTCATATCTTGTGTTACAGGCTAGTGGTTCTTATACGCAAAGTGAAATCTCCTCTGTTTCATGGAATAGAAAGTTTAAACATGTTTTAGCATCTACCTCATATAATGGGACTACTGGTGAGTGAGAATTAGGGTTTCTCTTACTTTCTCCTTCCTTCTATATATAATCTGATTCGACTTTCTGCTGATTATTAGTTGTTCTTGTGTTTTCTTAGTGATATGGGACGTGAATAACAAGAAGGTTATAACAGGGTAAGTGTTGGTTTATCTAATAGACATCCTTAGTGATATCTCTTATATCATAACCTGATATGACCACTTATTATCAATTAACAGATTCAAAAATTCTGAATCAAGCGACAGATTTAAAGGTCTCATTAGCTGCTCAGTATTGCAATGGGACCCTGATAACTGTAATCAGATAATGATAGCATCAGATGATGACTATTCACCTTCTGTGAAGGTAATCAATCTAGTTAACGTGTATGTTGTACAAAGTTCAAATAATTTTGGTTCTTTATTAGTCTCTAAAGATATATTTTTTTGCTATTAGCTGTTGGACATAAGGTATCCACAATCACCTGTTCGCACATTTGTTGGCCACCACAGAGGTATGCCTTTTGCTATGTGTGCTTAGCTAAATCTATGTACCATGTTGTGATTTTGTGTTCCTGTTGTGATTGGTGAACACATAAGTGGTGATACTTGTTATGTTATCAGGTGTGATTGCAATGGAGTGGTGTCCAAGTGACAGCTTGTATCTACTTACCTGTGGTAGAGACAATCGAACTATTTGCTGGAACACAAAGACAGGACAGGTAAAAGAGAACAATAAATTTGATATATAGTAATTTATGTAAATTAATGGCATTTTTGTTCCAATATATTTCAGATTGTGACCGAGTTACCTACTACTGTAAACAATTCGAATTTTGATGTTCATTGGTCCCCAAAGATGCCTGGAGTTGTATCAGCATCTTCTGCTGATGGGCAAATTAGCGTCTATAACCTTGAGGTACGTACCTCTTGAACATCTCTTTGGGGATTGAAGTATGTGTACTAGACCAATCTGAATAATACACGAGATACAATAATAATGAACCTTTGTACTAGTCCATCCTCATGGTTTGTTTAGGGCTTAGTTTCATTCCCTTGTGTTCTGAAGAATGATATTGTTCTGAAGAATGTATGTACTATGTAGGGTTGCAGCTCCAATGGTAGTGGAGAGAACAATCTTCTTGAAGCAGCTCCTTTAACAGCACCAAAATGGTGGAAGCGCCCGGTTAGTGCCTCTTTTGGATTTGGAGGAAAGCTTGTGTCATCTAACTCAAAGCTCCCTGAGGCTTCTGTGGTAGGTTTTTAGAGAGGACATTGTATTATTCTGTTTTATCTTTTATTCATTCTATTTGACTCTTATCTTATGTCATGTGTCAGGTTTTCTTGCATAGCCTTGCCACAGAACAAAGTTTAGTGAATAGAATATCTGAATTTGATGCTGCACTAGGAGATGGAGAGAAGACTTCACTAAGGAGTTTGTGCAAGAAGAAATCTGAAGAGACAGAGTAAGTCATTTTCAGTGATTGAAAAATTTAATCATAATCATCCCAAACAGAAACTTAGAATTGTCCTCTTTGTTTTCTGAAGATCCGAGGAGGAGAAAGAAACATGGAGCTTGCTGCAACTCATGCTTGAAGAGGCTGGGAACGCTAAGACGAAGTTGCATACCCATTTTGGCTTTAGTTTACCTTCTGAGGATCAAAATGATCAAGCTGTTGCTACATATTCTTCTGAAAACGTAGAAGAAACTCAACAAGAAAGCTCTGATCCATTACTTGATGAAGCTATCCAACGTTCATTGATTGTGGGAGATTACAAAGAAGCAGTAGCTCATTGTTTATCTGCAAACAAGATGGCTGATGCTTTGGTTATTGCTCACGTTGGTGGTACAACATTGTGGGAAAGTACTCTTGATAAATATCTTAAGATGAGCAATGCACCTTACATGAAGGTACATATTAGTTTATATTCAACTTTACTTTTGATATGTTGGTTATTGCCATTTTATACTTTGATTTATCTTATTTCAGGTTGTTTCTGCAATGGTGAACAAGGATTTAATGAGCCTTGTTCATACAAGGCCAGCTAAATTCTGGAAAGAAACTCTTGCTCTCATCTGCACTGTAACCTCATTTTATTGATGATATTAAAAATGTTTTGATCCAAGACGTTTTGATGTCACTAACTACTTGTCATGGATGTTGCTTTTGAGAAACAGTTTGCAGAAGGAGATGAATGGACAAGGCTCTGTGATGCTCTTGCTTCACATTTGTTGTCTTCTGGTTTTACTTTGGCTGCAACTCTGTGTTACATTTGCGCAGGCAATGTAGACAAAACAGTAGACATCTGGTCTATGAGCCTAGTAAAAGACAATGCTGGAAAGTCTTATTCTGAGCGTGTTCAAGTAGGCATTACTGAATTCTATATCTTTGTATAAAACATTGAATATGTACTTCTCTACTCAACCTTCTTTTCCTTTTGAAACAGGATCTTATGGAGAAGACTATTGTTCTTGCTTTGGCAACCGAGAACAAGAGATTCAGTGCCTCTTTACTCAAACTCTTTGAGAGTTATGCTGAGATACTAGCCAGCCAAGGACTTATTGCAACGGCTATAAAGCTCTTAAAACTTCTTGAGCTTGGTGATTCCTCACCTGAAATTTCAATATTGAGGGAACGGTTTTCTCAAAGTGTTTATCAGGAGCCAACTCAGACTCAACCAAATGTTCTTACCAGTCCATATAACCAAGCTCAGCCAGTTCTCCAGGTTTTTTTTTTTTGAAACATTTTGGCTTTCTGCACATGTGTATACATCACTTTCTTGGACCAACCTTGATTACAATTTTACTTTTCTGCAGCCATCTTTTACTACAACTTCAGTAACCAATGCTCAGCCATCAAGAACTACTTTAGTGTCTCCAAATCCTTCTCCTCCTCAACAGAGAACAATGGATTCTCATTCATCTACTGTATGATTCATTTCCATCACCATTGTATTTAATTTATGTTGTTTTTGACTAACCAAAAAAATTTATGTCCCCAGCGATCAGCATACTCAACATACAATCCACCACAAGGTCCTGGCTCACATCAACCCACTTGTCTGTATCTTAACTCTAAGATTCACCAAAATGTTGTTCCACCAGTGGAACTCATGGTTCCAACACAGCGGGTAGTTATTCAACCACCCCCTGCACCTGTAGCTCCACCACCAACTGTTCAGACAGCGGATACTTCCAATGTACCAGGTATTGACATTCTTACAACGTTAACAAAAAGAGCATTCACTTTGTTCAGCTCCATTGGATGTGGTTTATATATCTTATTTATCTGCTTCTGTTTCTGTATAAATTGTTTTAACCAAAGTCATTTGTTGTGTTTAATGCTGTTATGGAATGTTCCAGCCCACCAGAAACATATTGTGGCTACATTGACAAGGCTTTTTAGAGAGACGTCGAAAACATTAGGTTCTGATAAGAAGATAGAAGATACCTCAAGAAAATTAGGAGCTCTGTTTTCGCAACTCAATAATAAGCGCATCTCAAACCACGCTGCTGAAAAACTCTCTCTGCTATGCCAAGCTCTGGACAAACATGACTTTGGTGCAGCTTTACAAATACAGGTACAATTTGTCTTTTTTTTTTCTTCAGTTATTTATTATCTCTTCATTTATATGTCATTTGTAAAATGTTGAAGAAACACAACTTCTGTCTGATGTTTTGTGGAAAACAGGCGCGTATGACGTCCACCGAATGGGATGAATGCAACTTCTGGCTCGGACCACTTAAACAAATGATTAGAGAAAGGCAAAATGTTCGGTGATAACCACATGATTTTAGCTAGAGTTACAAAATTATAATGGATAAATAATGGTTTCGAGTTTTGAATTGTATTCGACTTTTTACACCAGTCTCATGAACTCAGACATTCCCAAGATTGCTTGGGTCTGAATCTTTTTAAGAAAATGTTGATACTCCTGATGATTCAATCAAAGACCCTTAAAAGGAGAACAAATAAAGACAGTGAATGGATAATTCCCTCTTGTTATTGTATTGAACAAGATTGAGTAATTATAAAATATAATAGATATTTTATATACACTTAGCTAGTTTCAAAATTATAATGGATATAAATAAACTACAATGGTCTTTTCCAACAAATTAGATGAGAGCATAAACCAGCCAATATGTTTTCTTTGGCGTGTTATTGGCAACAAACATGGAAAGTATTCTGATATACCCCAGTTGGAAAATAACTATTCTAACTATCCCACCATTTTTCTCACTGCCCCACTTTTTTTTTTTGTTCGTAGTAGTTTCTAGTAATTCAAGGTAGTTTGTTTTTTGTTCATAGTAGTTTCTAGTAATTTAAGGTAGTTTCTAGTAATTCATAGTAATTTAAGGTAGTTTCTAGTAATTCATATTACACATAATATTGATTTATTAAGAGTTATTGATTTTTTAACCATACTTAGACTTTGAGCAAAAAAAAAAAAAATCAAATTTATGATGGGTTAAAATAGAATGAAGATGGTGGTGAGTGGGGCAATGTAGAATTTGTAATGGTTTCGAGTTAACTTTAGTCTTTAGTTTGTAGATTGAGCTAACTAAAATACATGAACTTAAACGATTTGATAGCATGATATGAAATGTGGGCCGTTATGTTATTAGTTAAACTACTTTAACATAAACATCAAAATACAATGAAACCTCTATAAACTAATAATGTTGGGAGTACACCAAAATTTTATTTTTTATTAATTTAAAAAGATATTAATTTATCGATATACTAATCGAACCAAAAATTTAATTTGGAACTATAAAATTATATTATTTTATAGAGATATTTAGTGTATATTAATTTATCGAATATTAATTCATAAAAGTTCTACTGTAGTATTATGATTCACACGCTACTAATACATACTCACACGTATATATATATTTAATTTAATTTTGAATTATTATTTTTTGTTGGCCTCCACAGAGTTTGATAATGGCTAGTGACCATGGCAATAAAAATGATGTTGTTGGATACAAAATGTATCTTCTTTTACATTTCGAGAATATTTTATAGGACTCTTTTTGTATGTGTAGTGGGTGGTTCGAATATTCAAGAGAAAGAGACAAAGGGAAGATCATATGATTATTGGTACTTGTATGCATTAGTTTCATATTTTTTACTTGATCAAAGCTAATATTCAATTTTATTTTATAGTAAGATAATTTTCTCACTTATTTGCTCCTTTATTTAAATAAAACTTGCCTATCTATAGCTATAGGTCTATATGAAGACCAGAGATTTAACTCGCTTATTTTTTGGTTGCATTTACAAATCTGTATATCTTCATTTTCTGTTGCTGTCATTGACCATATGCTTGCCACATGTGCTATAGCCTATATATATCAAATATATTTAAACACAACGAAAAATAAGTATTGCAAGAGATCGCAAGTGCTCCTAAGGATTCATCTCGCAACTCCTCTTATCATAAGGTTTCATCTCCTTCAGAAGAAATTTATTAATTAATTATGCATCAACTTACAAGTTACAACATTAGCATACAAATATAGACTACAATCCAAATGTGATTAGATCAACCAAGATACGTGGACTGGGGACTCTTGCGTTTATGGAAGGTTTATGGTTTATTCACGTCTTCAGAATCAGAATCCATCACTAAAATTATCTACAGATCATTGTATTCTAATAGACAACTACTTAACTCTAAATGCTTTTCTGTTACTAAAAACCAATATCCGAAAATGAATATATAACACTCACCAAATCAAGATTCAAGAAAAAACAATCATAAAGATCGGGGTTAATGTCATTATCTGAGTAAACATCAATAACCATATCAATACATAAATACATTCTTATATATGAAACTAATATTTCAACTCTTAAGCAGCCTTTTTTGACATCTTTGTTAATTAGTTGATTGAGTTCGGAGGAGAATACTCGCAAACAACCTCCGTTTCAACTTCCTTCCTATGAAAGTTCCGGTGACAGCCACAAGCAGCGCACGTCAAAGTTCCTTCACCGCCGCTTGCCATAAACTCACGGCAACCGTCAACAGCGTAGCCACCGATATTAGCGGCGTGATTCTTCTGGCACTCAACGTAACGGACGTTGCTCGAAGAAGAAGTCGTTGTGTATAAGTTTTTCCTTTGTTTTATCACGACTTGCCTCTTCTTCATCTTTATAAACTGATCTCCAAAAAAAACTCTAATATTTTTTTTCGTTTTAGGGGGAAATGATCAAAGACTCTTTTTGGATACGAAGTAAAAGTGTACTTGCAAATGCTCCTTTGTATCGCTTAAATAGGGTTGTTGAGTGTTTACTATATCCATCTCCACTATTGACAGAATTTTAAAATAGTCCCTTCAAAAGGAACTCACTGTAAAATTAATTTTATCTATATTTGGTACGTAAAAGACTTCGACATAGTTGTCAAAAAAAAAAAAAAAGACTTCGACATAACTTAGATAGATTATAGCGGGTAAATATATGTATAGTAAGATGAAGAAGTACAATACCTAATGGATAAATTTAGATTAAAATTTTATTAGAACGTTCATGTCATTTCTAAAAGTGTCTTATCTGATAAAAATAGAAAACATAGAAGAAATTCAGAGTTGACTAAAAACAAATAAAACGAAGAAAAAACTCAGCACCCAGCCTAATTTTTACGTTATTTTCAACGTGCATTCTTTTGCATAAAAGAGTATTAAGTTCATTGAAAAAAAAATATTTTATTGAAAAAGCCAGTTGAATGGTAACCACTAGCCGGAGCACGAAATAAACAAACTAAATGCGTATCCGAGTCACTCCAAGGGACATGCTCCCACAAGCAATAGACACTGACAGATTGTTCGAGTACAATCGCATTTTAATTTAAAGTACTTCTATCCTAATTAAATAAAACTATATGTTCCATTTCTCAAAAGTTAACGCATAAAAAATCTCAATAAAACTTATATGATATCAACCGTATCCGAGTCATTGCAAGTTTTCACTCTATTTGAATACGTAAGTTTTTTTTTGGGTTAAATTAGCTTCAACTGAGTTTGTATTTCCTGTCTTAAGAAAATTATCCTTCTAAACATAATAATAATTTTTTAGCATAATAATGATTTAAAAGTCCAAAAAATTAAAAAAAAATCAAAATTTACGAGAGAATATGTCAAGTAAAAAGCCATTAGTGTAGTTTGTGAAGCGATATATTAACAAATGGAAAATGATATAGACCAATGCCGGTCCTGAATATAAGCTCTATCAGCATCAGTTTCCAGCCTTCAATAAATTAAATCATTTACTTGTTCGGCCAATTTCTAAGGAAATTTTAGGCAGTTCAACTATCCTGAGAGCATCATCATACAAATAACAAATAGGGTGAGACTTCCGACATTCTTTGGATGAAGTAAATGCATCTGTAATATTTACAAACAAGTTTCTCCCCGAATCTGGGTGGGACTGAAACTAACATTTTACGTATCAAATAATTTATAAATTTTACGATATATCTTCTTTAGTTATCTAAAGAAGCCTGAGAGTATAAGAGCATGTTTATTGGGAATGCTTAGAGAGGATGATTAAGGGAGTGAAATGTTTAGTTTTGAAGAGAGAAAGTGTTGAAAGTGCTTAATTAATCACTTTCAACACTTTCTCTCTTCAAAACTAAGCACCCCACTTCTCTAAACACCCCCTTAAGCACCCTCCCAATAAACATGCTCTAATGTTTCTCGTTTTCCATGTTTCTTTAGTTACTTGCAAGTGTTAAATGGGCTTATTTATAACTTAAAGTCCAACCAACTCGACAACTTTTCTGGTCTGGATTTGGGCTCAAGAACCATAACTCCTCATGAATCTTGTTCACCAAAATGATCATACGAAGAACAAATCATGTCTTGTATATTCAGATATATAATTCATCAAACAAAAGATATATAATGCAAAACATGTTTTAAATGACAAAGATTCAATACAAACTACAAATGAAAACCTTTTAAAAAAAACAAACAAACATAGTAACAGAGACTGCAGAAAGAGTGTAGACTAGCTATTACTTTCAGAAACAAAACATTGTTTCTTCATTTTTGAATAATGTTAGCATCTGTTGTGAATAGGATCGGATCCTCTTCCAATCATTCTTTTTACTGATTCATTTCTATCGGACATAACGGAAGGAGAAGGCGCCACGTCTCGGTTTGTATCTATACTTCCATCCTTTGATGATGATGATGACTCTTCAAGAACACGCAAAGGATGAACAGACAGTAGCTGCAGCCTCATATCTCTCTCCCATCTTAGGCTTGAGACTTTGTCCGTTTGTAGAAGTACAAAAACTGAGATGACAACAAGAAAAATCATTCCTCTATGAAGAATCGAAACACCCATTTTGAAGAAATCTACAGTGTGTAGATATTAGCTACCAGCTTGTATATAAAAATATTGAGAGATTATATAAAAGGGAAAAGGTTAAAGAAGAAGAGTTTGTCTCTCTTTCTCTCTTTTTTGTAATGGAGAGAAGATTGGTAAGGAGGAAGCATATATAAAGAGTGGTTTTAGTCTTTAAAAGAACTCTCTTCTGACAAGTTTGAACCAAAAAAAGGTTTTCATTTGAAACTCTGTTCCTGGGAAGCTAAGCATATACTTCTCTCTCTCTCTCTCTCTCTCTCTCTCTCTCTCTCTCTCTCTCTCTCTTTTTCCCCACTTTTTCTACTTTTAACTTACAGACTCAGATACATTCATGTTTGTTGGATAAGTGAATTGTGTGATACACACATACAAATACAGCTGCAAAGAGTGCAGTCTTGTGTTTGCTTTTTTGGGGGATTGTCTTTCACACAAAAATGTCCCTATCAAATGGAATCACCAAAGAGCATTGAGATATCTTTGGAACATTCCCTTTTGCTTGACATGGACAGCCTCTACACATATATATGCAAATATACATACATACGTGTGTGTGTTTGATGTTCATACAGAAAACTAGGCATTATAACTCACTATCATAAAACAAAAATATAGGATCTGACTTACCTTCTGCTTTAATATATAGATGATCTAATAGCAAGGGATATAAATTATATGGTGTAGTTATGCTAAGATAAGTAAAGAAACAAATGGTATTCAAGGAGCAAGAAGGCCGTCTTAAAAAGGGAAAAAGTGCTTCAATACCAAAGCTCTTTATTCCATGCAATAAGATCCAGTCTTGCTTCTTTGAGCTCAATGGATTATCTACTTTATGCTTTTCTTCTTTAGTTACTTAGCCACTCATACTTTCAAACTTGGGACTATTAGACTATGAATCCATTTCATGAAATTTAAAACATTTATTTCAAGTGGTTATAACTTCATGGATATATTTTTTTTTAAGAATTGAGAATACATATATCATAACCATCCAAAGTTGATTTTCAAGGTAATAGAAGGAATGTAACATGAAAACGGAAAATGAACTTGCCACACACAAAAAAAACAAACGTATGATGTACATTCTCAACACAAACACACAAACAGAAAATACATACTCTAACTATATAGATAGATGATAACATCTCTGTAGAGTGAGAAACATCAGAGGCCTCTTTTTATACCAGATGAAGATCATCTCTTCCACTCTACAGGAGCTGTCTTCCCTGCAAAACCCAAAACCAATCCAAGAAAAGTTAGTTGACAAGAAGAAAACACATACTACCTACAGATTTTCTTGTGAGAAATCTTGTATAGGACACTAACCATTGCCTTCTCGGGACGAATGTTTCTCAGTCTTCTTCCCGGTTTTGCCACCAGAGTTTGAGACTCTAGTTGTTTTAGGAGAATCAGAAGTGACTCTTGCATTATTACCTGAAGATGGTAGTGAGTAACGTCTAGTGGCTTTCTCAGCACCTTGTTGCTTAGGTGAAGAAGACCCTTGTAGCCTCAGCTTTGCTTTTGCGGATTTAGTCGCTTGCATATAGCTTGGTATTGTACTGTTCTGGTTCCCGTTACTACTCTCTTGACACTCAACAGTTTGAGTAGTAGTAACCGGAGAATCCTTCTTCCCTGATTTTTTATTCTCCTTTCCAGCTGAGTTCTTTTGTTTGGGAGTTCTCTCTTCTTTCACATCCTCCTTTTCCTCAACTATTACATTTTCTTGGCTCTCTTCAATTTGGTTGACTAATGGAGAATCAGGTGCTTCATTGTTTTCCAATGGTCCATGACTGTGTACTATGTCCACCACAGTCTCAGCCATTTCATCCTTTTCCTCTTCATCACAGGCAGCATTTACAGGTTCTTTTAAAGCCAGAGTTGGCTTCTCAATCTCCTTCTCTGGAGATGGTTGAGGTTGGATAGAGTTCTCAACTACAGGATTATGTACTTTCCTCAAGCCACGTTTCACTTTCTCTAGATCAACTTGAGGAGGCTCTGCTGCTGGTGGTAGTTCTATAGATTGGCTTGTTGAATATTTGCGGAAGCTGCTGCGTTTTGGCTTTTCAAACTCAAATGGTGTCTGTGCAGCAGAGGGATTGTCGAGATTGGGAGCAGGGACTTTGCGAACACTCTTCTTCGGTTTAGCAAAGTCTCCTTCCACTATCTGAGTATTACTGGCAAACTTCTTCTGAATTTTCCTGACTGATGTTTTCTTCGGTTGAGGAATTGGTTTCCAGAAGCAAGAAGCTGACCAGTTCTCTAACCAGATTAAATTGGAAGAACCATTGTCTAAGTGCACAGGCATCACGTTTGGAGATGAAGCTAGAAGCTGATAAGAAAAAACACCATCATTATTTCACTTAGACCTTCTCCTAAACTTACTAGTTTCAATCAGAGTAATAGCCAGAAGAAGCATACCTTCTGAGCAAAAGCATTTGCAGTTAGCTTCTTGATTCCCAGGTAAGTATGTGTTTCAACAACAGAGTCTTCAGGGAGTTTATTCTCCTGATCAGACAAATAAAAAAGATAGTTACAGAACTAAACTTAAAAGCTAATCAGAGTGAAATTGTTGAGCATTACCAAGCATCTCCTATGAACTTCAACACCAATGTCAGAACGTCTGATCTCTTTTCCTCGAGCAAGTGCTTGCAATCTGACAATTCCCATAACACAGCATAGAGTCGCAACAGCTTGCCTCCTAACCATGTGGCCACGGATAAGTGCTTGTAGCCTTATTATACCTTTTAATGCCCAGAAAGCACGTCGAGCCTTCACACAAAGAGCTCAAGTTCAGTATACAAAAAAACAAGAAGTACAAATCAAGAGCTTAACAATATTACCAAGTAGCCTCTAAAGGCAGCCTGCAGAGTAGTTGCTGCAATCTCTTGCTGAATTTTGTCTGAATCTGATAGAGACTCATCAGGTACAACAACAGAGGCAGCATTTGGAGAGTCTGTTGGTTGGACTTGGACCTCAGGAAGTTGTATCTCGTCGTCTGAAACCACTTCATGTTCTGTATTATGCGTCTCTACCACAGCACTGGTGGAAACTGTTGCATTTCCAAAGGATGGAAGATCCGAAACCACATCGGATTCTTCAATCTTTGAAACAACCACTATCTCTTTTCCATTCACAACTCTCTGCGCATGATAACCATTAGAAACAGACAAAACAAAGAGAAAGAACATCAGAAAGTGACACCACAGACAAACTGTAGACAGAAAGAATCTTAATTTATATTTTTTATAAGCGTTACCTCCTTGTCTTTAGAACCACTAGACTTAGATGATTTCTTTCCAAGTAATACACTTTTTAACCACCTTGCAGGCTTTCCCATGATGTCCACAACCAAAACTCAAAAACACCTCCTGCATTTGTCCCCAACCAATCACTTTTTTAGAACAAAAGATTGCAACTTTGGATAATGAAGAGATGTACAAACAGTTTGTAATAGGATTCACTATGCTAAGTTCAAAGGATCAGCCATTTGTTTATAAAGAAGACTTGAGTAAAGAGGAATCATTCGTCCATGAGCTAAAGATTTGTACTTTCTATTATATACATAATCAGCTGTAATCATAAGGTTTAATCATAGATCACACAATCATTAAGCAATGGGATCAAACAAGAAAGAGAGAAAAAAAAATACAATGATTATTATACCTTAAAAAGGAAACTAAATCACCAGATCTGGAACTCACCTTACAAAGTAAATGAACCTGATCTCAAATCCACACTACCTGATCTCAGAATCAACAAAACAACACAATGATTCTAGATTTCTTTATATAAATAAAGAAACAAAAAGAAAAGAAAACTCCTCAGTAGTTGAACTTAAAACTATTACAAGAAATGTCGGTAAGCACATGTCGGATCTCCTGTCTGAATCAGACAACAAACTAAGAAGAAGACAACATTTTACCGTGACAGGATTGAAGTTAAAGCTGCCTTTCCATTTTGCAATCTCTCTAAGAGCATCGGTGAGGAGGCTTCAGTTCAGTGAACACGAAGAGAAAGAGAGATAATTTATTTATTTCTATTTTAAAATTAAAAAAAAAAGAATTGGTAATAAATAAATAATTAAATAAAAATAAATGAAGAAGGGTGAGAAAAGAAAGGTAGGAGGTGGGTAGTCCCCAGATTGTAGCTTGCTTCGGGAACAAGTGTAGTAAACTCAGCTGCGTGTTTACAAAGCATTTGCCAGACAAACTACATCATCCTTTGCCCCTCTCCTTCTTCTTCGAGTGAGGCGCGTGGTTATACTATTAGCCGTTGGATTTTGCAGCAAAGTTCTTGAGGTGTGAGATGAAACGAAGGCACAACCAGTGTCAAATTAGCAAGACTGCCATTGAAGTCTGCAAAAAAACTTCTCTTTTCAAAGTTCATATGCTCTTTCTAAGAGTTTTTGGACTGTTCATTTTTTCTTTTTCTAGTCTAGCTTGTGGTAAAGTCTTAACCTTTACTGCTCCTTGTCATGAAATGATTACAAAACATCATAACTTAACAGGTAATGAAGACAAAGATGGAGGGAGAATATCAGCAAGACGGAAGAAGCCTCTTCAGCAACTTTAGGCTTCTTTAAAAAGCTCTGTGTTGCTCAAGCCAACAAAAGCCTGACTTTCCCATTCTTCACGTACCTTAACCACACTACAGTGTTGGAGATAACTTCGGACAGCCTCATTGCCAAACGAAAAGGATCAAACTTTACCTCAATTCTGTAATAACAAAGACAAACCAATTAATCCCGAACCCATAACTTTTGTAGATTACGCAAACAAATATCTAGATCAAAAACAACGGAGATTCCCCGCAAACAACAATTTGCTTAGCAATCTAAGACCATCATTAAGGCTGAAACCATGAACTGGTTTCTTAAGATTTTTTTTTTTTTATTATTTTTTATTTGAAAAAAAATTAAAAAGCGAACCAATCGCAGACTGGCATGTGTCGGTTATGCCCGCGAACAGTACAAAAATCCCTCCAACATCGGTCTTTATTTCACACCTCTAAAAACCGATTTTTGCAAAAATAATGAGACCCACCACTTCCACTTAAATCTCCATGTTAATTATGCTCCAAGAGAAGGCCAGCGATTAATCTAAGCAATTATTTCTTGATTTTTTAGTATTTCCAAATATACCCATGCATTAGTTTAATTATTATGGATTTTTAGCCAATGTTTTTAAACCTAACCCGAACACTGAACCAAACAACTTTCTAGGACCGCAGATGAACCACAGATCATTATATATATTAAATTTAATATATAATTATGTATTATCTATTTTAAATATAAGAGAAATTTCATATTTCTTAAATAGTATAGAAAATATTTAAATCTGATCTTTTATTTTTATTTTCATATTATTTTTAGTTCACATATAAAATATTTTAAATTATTTTACAATTTTGTTGTAAAAAATTAGGAATTGAGCTTAACAAGATTTAAATCATTTAATTTCAGACATTTATCATTTTTCACTATATATATTTTCTTAGGAGGAATAGTGGAATGTTCATTAGAATCTAAACATGACAATAAATAGTTTATTCAATATTATATATGATTTTATAAAATTGAATAAGATGAATAAAATTGATTCACAAAAATAGTATTTATTTAGAAACATTTTTAATAAAAAACATGTGATTCACGAAAAGAACAAATAAAGTTTATATGCTAGAAGTTAAAACCTATAAGGTTAAAAATAAATATTATTCACCATAAATCAAAATAAGCAAAAAAACAATTAAAAGAAAATTGAATAAGATATAAAGTATATGTGATAGTAAAGATAAACAAATTTCATAAGAATACTAAAAATTAAAAGTAAAAACATAATTTCTTATTTTTAGAATACAAACAATATTTAATAAAGTAACTAAAATCGAAGAAAAAAAACTAATTGAAAACTATTAATTCACTGACACTCTTGATAGTTTAACAGATAGTCACATCATCGGATTTAAAGATTTTTAGTGAATTTTATCAAATTTTTAATTAGTGAATATTTCTTAAAATCTAAATCCGATTATTTATCGGATTACTATAATCCGACTGCGGATCTAGATCAGACGTAAAAACACTGATTTTAGAAAGAAAAAAAGTTATAAATCGAAACAATTAAGGGCTTTATAAATCTTAGTCAACAGGTTGACTAATTATTGTAAAATGTCAAATGGCAGCATATGCATATCAATACGCAACCAGCAAAAAAATGTCCTTAGATCGTGGTCCACTAAAAATATGTAGTTGTAATATTTAATCACATGTCCCTGAAACACATTCATCATGTTTGATGGATACAACTCTATATTTATATATGACTAATACAATCCCATGTCTACCAACCATTTGGGGATATTTTTTTGACAAAAGGTTTAACCATTTGGGGATATTTTAAAAAAGACTTCGTTAAACAAAGACACAAACTGCCAAACTTAATTATTTAAGCAATTTGAAATTGATTAAACTTTTGGTTGGAGTTTTTATTGTAACAGTGTCATTTGAATGATTCTAAAATTGCAAGAGTGGTTAATTAGATATATATACATATTCATTTTATATATTGGTCTAGATTTACAGCTTTATAAGCTCTTTTTTGTTAACGATCATAAATGTACGTTACAGATCCATATGTTTAGTGTGATGTTTACCAACTTTGACTTTTAGATCATGTATCTATTATTACCTCAAATCATGACGGTTTTTTTAAAAAAAATATTAAGATGTTCGTTTATATATGATATAGTCAGTCTTTCCAAGCGATGTGTATCATCATTACCAACAATGTTATTTTGCATTTTGAGTTCAGATCCAACAACATTTTACGTGATTATATACATGTGTTTTTGTTGATAACATACGTTGCATGTTAAAGTACAAGTTATAAATCCAAAAAAAAAATAGTTCGTTTGAGATAAACTTGTACCATGTAATCAAGAAATTTCAACGTTGTTCTTTAGCAGCAACGTCGGCCGGTGGGTCCTTGATTTCGGCTCCAAACCTTAACAGTGTTTATTAGTTGAGACATTTTTTCTTTGCTTAAATTATTAGTTGAGACATTGATGTATATAATAACTAAACATAGGCGTTGAAGTTGAATATTTCTTTCTTTTCCATTTACTCGACACAATGTTTCTTTCTTTTTTCCTAATAAATCGTATGCACGATTAATTGTTTTAAGTACTTGTGTTGTTTTAAAAAAAAAACAAATATTCAATATTTAATATCCCATTTCAATTTGGTCATACTTTGTTATTTTAACTTGTTTGTTTAGTTCAACTGGATTGGCTGTTGACCTTTCAAGATTTCAGAGTTGCGTGCTTGTGTTTTCTGATGGTTGAAACATTGCAGCCAAAAATGTGTACATATAGATTGTAAAAATATTCAGTTTAGTCCATTTATGTACAAGGCTTATTCACTCTAGTCTTGGTCTACAAAAATTCTTTAAACTGGTATTTTTTTATTATAATTTTGCAATAGAGTGCTAATCAAACAAAAGACTATGTCCTTTGATTTTTACTTTATCTTTATATAATATGTATGCTATATGTGAAGATAAAATTTGGCAAGTTTTTGGTAATATATAGATTAGATTTCTCAATTTTAATATAAGAAACTTGCAGAATTTGTGGATTATTTAATTGATATAGTCAAAGGATGTATCGGTTGCATATATAAAATCAGCAGTTCCAAAAATAATTATGAGAGCTCTCAAAAAGAATATCAAAGGAGAATAATGGAGAAGGAAGAGTTCTTGAGGAGTGGCCATGGAAGAGAAGAAAGAATCGACGAGATGAGAAATCTTGATTCTCATCAAGAACACGACCATATTATTAGATCCAAGGTAACATAACTGATCTCTTGTTCAATATTGAGCTAATTATATGTTATATATATGCATAAATCTACCCTGGAGTCATATACGCATGTTTCATATATTTTTTCTCTCAAATGAATTTTTTTGGTTAATGGTTTGTTCTTTATCCGAAACTCTTAACCACTGATTTATCTTAATCGTCTTTTATTATATTTTGACGGCATCACTGATCTATCTTAGTCAATGAAGCTAAATTATATTTGAATTCTTAATTTTAGTTAGCTAGATCTGTGAACCTCTTAGTTGTTAGATTTGTCCTTTTTCTGGTTTAATTTGTTGAATAGACGTTCATATCTATTTTCAAATTAATATGATCATGTCTGTTACACCAGAGAAGAATTCTCACATGTGTCACAACAACAACAATAATTATGAGAAAGAAAGCTACCACTATGGGTAGGATTTATAAGGCATACATATCAAATCAATGAACGATTAACCAATCAATCAATATTTGTATATGTTATATATTTTGATTAATCATATATTATAAATGTATGATGAAATCAGTTGGACTCAATTAAAGTCGAAATGGAGGAGGCTAAAGAGGAAAACCGAAGGTTAAAGACATCATTGAGTAGGACAAAAAAGGAGTTTGAGATCCTTCAAACACAATACAACCAATTAATGGCACAACATGAAGGCCATCATCAACACAAAGAAGAAGATGAAGACAAAGAAAAAGAACTTGTCTTATTGAGCTTAGGTAGACGGTCAAACTCACCGGTTCCTAGTGGCTCAATGACGAATAGAGAAGAGAAAAAGAAAGATTTAATGGAGGAAACCGATGATGGCAAGAAAATTAATGAACAAGGGTTAAGTATGGGATTTGAATACAAAGATTTGAGTAGTGAGAAGTTAGAGTTTGACCATAATCAAGAAAAGACTTCTTTGGAGGTTAGTAACAGTAATAAGATCCCATCAGAGAATAGTTTTGGGTTTAAGAATGATGGAGATGATCATGAAGATGAAGATGAGCTTTTGCCTCAAAACATTGCTAAGAAAACTAGGGTTTCTGTGAGAGCAAGATGTGAGACACCAACGGTTAGTAACGTTTCCTTCACATCTTTAATTTAGTATGAATACTAACATGTATAGTATAATTCTTGGTTCTCATAGTTTTTTATTGGATATATATATAGTGAAACAAAATTATTGTATGCAGTCTTTAAGTTCTAAGTTATTTTAGACGAGAAAACTGTGAAATAGTTCATATCTTGAATGTTTTTTTGACAACTCATACCTTGAATGTTAATTTTTTTTTTTGTTAAAGTATATAAGTTAAACGACTATACAAAAAAGGTATTTAACGTTTGATTTTTTGATAAAAGTATTTTTATTTTCTTGGGTTTGTGTTCGTGTAGATGAACGATGGATGTCAGTGGAGGAAATATGGCCAGAAAATAGCTAAAGGGAATCCATGTCCTCGAGCTTATTATCGTTGTACCATTGCACCTTCTTGTCCCGTAAGAAAACAGGTGATTAAATCTAAAATAATAATTCTAAACTAGACTTTGACCGGACATATGTATTTATTTTATATTTTTGTTTATATTAAATGATATATTTATAATATTAAAACATAAATTTTGATTAAAAATTAATTTTTACAATTATTATTATTCAAATTAACAATAAAATAAAATATTCTGATATAAATTTTAAATTTATTAATTAAAATCATATAGATGTGGATCATAACTTTTTCCAATTCCAAAATCTTAGCATTTTAAGAAAAAAAAAAATTTATAAAGACATAAAAAATATAAATAAAATAATCATATATATAGATATCCTTATACATGTTATCAAAAATACTTAACCATATCTATCAAATCCCTTGTTTAGGTGCAAAGATGTTCAGAAGATATGTCTATACTCATCTCAACTTACGAAGGAACACACAGCCATCCACTTCCCATGTCAGCAACCGCCATGGCCTCCGCCACTTCAGCCGCAGCCTCCATGCTCCTCTCCGGAGCCTCCTCCTCCTCCTCCTCAGCCGATCTTCATGGCATTAACTTCTCTCTCTCCAGCAACAGCATCACTCCAAAAACATTCCTCCAAACTTCTCCTCCTTCTTCTTCAGGCCATCCCACCGTCACTCTCGACCTCACAACCTCCTCTTCCTCCCAGCAACCTTTCATATCAATGCTCAATAAGTTCAGTGCTCCTCATAGTAATGTCTCAAGAGCTACTAGTTACCCTTCAACTAATCTCAACTTCTCAAACAACACCAACACATTGATGAACTGGGGAGGTAGTGGTGGTAGTAATCGTAGTGAGCAATACCGTGCACCTTACGGCAACATTAGCACGCATCAACAATCACCTTACCAACATATGATTCAAACCCGAACCGCTGGATTATCTTTTGACCCATTTGGAAGATCTTCCTCATCTTCTCCACACCTTGATCCCGTAAATTTCAAGAATATTACTCATCAAGTGCAATCTTTACCAGCAGAAACAATCAAGGCAATCACGACAGATCCAAATTTCCAATCTGCTTTGGCGACTGCTCTATCTTCCATCATAGGCGGCGACTTAAAGATAGATAATATGACTAGAAATGAAGCCGAGAAGAGCCCTTGAAGTAAGGGCTTATCATGTTCTTATATAATACATTGGTATATCTGTTTAGTTTTACTAGTTTCCTAGTTCATCATACTTTGGTTTTTAATCATGATTTTAATTTGTTGTTGGAGTTTATGGAAGTAATGTGTACATACCAATAAACTCTCTTTTTTTTTATTCGAAATGTGTACATGTCAAACTTAAAACGAATAAATGAAAAACTTGAAAAATCTTTTAAATGTAGCTGGTGGCTTGGCTTCAAGGATTGTTAAAAAGGTTCATGCATGATCCACGAATGTATGTGTAACTTCAAACTACAAAATATAAATATAATGTATAGATTACATCATTCCAAGTTAGGTTTACATTCTCTAAAAAAATAATACGCTCTATAGATCGTGACCATCAGTTTATAAGATTGTTAAATCTATATATTCAATCGTTTATGATAATATTTTTCCTTACATGAATAAATATTATAGTAGATGAAAAGTAAAACAAAAAATTATGAGCATAGTTAACATTCTTCTGGAACCAAACATAATCTTACGTGAGGGTCATGAAATCTATATATTTAGACAAAGACGTGCCTACCATAACAAATAAACACATACATAGCTTATTATACTATATAGTCTTTAATTAATATATAATGGCGTCGTTTCAACGTTCATTTTATTTTCTGGGAACAAACCATAAAAAGAACAGAACTCATTCCGATCTTCCAAAGCTACTCTCCAGTCTTATCCACCAAATTATCCTCTCGTGTCCTCCTCCTATCTGTTCCCTGACCATGAACGGGTGTAAGGCTGACCATAAAGCGCCACTTGGCACGGTAGAGACAAGAACTCTATCAACGGTTACGTCTCTAGAGGCAGCAACGGAGGGGTTGATAACCGCCGTCTCTAACCTTAAGTCCGAACCGCCTCCGTTTTCCTCCGGTATTGTCAGATTGCAGGTACGTAATAACTTTCAACGAGGATAAACAGTGTTTAGCTTAGGCCACGTGGAGACGTTAGATTGGTATGTGGGATATTGTGTTCTATTTGCTTGCTCATAATTCTTATCCCCTCAACCAACTCTTATCTCTTCAAATTGTATAAAGACTTTTCGAAATGTTATTTACTTTTTATTTTATTCTTTATTATTATATAATCACAGGTTTAATCTTTCTACATTACATTTACTACTTATCATTTTATTTCTTATAAATTTTTAATTAAAGATATTTAATTGACATTTTTATATTGTTTTTTTTTAATACTGATTGTTATACTTTGTTTAATATTTTCACATATTTTTTCTTAATATATAAAATTTAGTAATTATAGTATTATTAATAATACTAAAGTCTAAAATGCAAACTGCAACTTAATGATGGACAGTTGGAGTAACGTCTTTAATTATTTTTCTCTGGAACACATGTACTAGCCTAACAAGTACCGTTATTGGTTTAACTAATTTTATTTAATGATAATTTATGTAATTGTATAAAAAATTGTTTTTTTTTTTAATCATTGTGTAAAAACCTCAAACACCATTTATACTGAAACATAACATGGATTATATCTTTTTCTTCTTATATACCTTTCTGGTTATCCCAAGTGCTATGTAATGACTATTATCATAACTAATAAATTCAAGTTTTCGTGGAAAAAAAAAAAAAAAAAAAAAAAAAAAAAAAAA
>CAKOAT010230709.1:618550-662727 GCA_932364175.1 Eruca vesicaria subsp. sativa | reverse complement strand
GATATAACCAAATTGTCAATTGCCGCAATACAAAATTGTCCCGCGCAAATTCAAAACAAAAACCAATGTTGTAGGTGCCGATAGACCAGCAAATCGGGGCACTCGACTGGCTTCATGCACAGAATGATGTTCTTCCTCGCAGTTTCTTCTCCCCTCGCAGCGACACTGGCCGTCCAGAGCTTCTCCAAGACTTGGCTAGTGAGAATGTGAATGGATCATCTGATGTTAACCCTGTCAGTGTTGCTGGACTTGGCTCTGCTGTATTTTTCCGTGATCATGACCCCTTCTCTCATGATCACTGGAGATCTATCCGAAGGTAACATCAACAGTTTTTTCCATAACCCTGAAAGTTTGGTTCTTGATGTTTTGTTGGTCTCTTATCTCTGTTTCTTGAAAAGGTTCCTTGTCTTGCAAGTCTCCTCTGTTTCATGCATATGAAGGTTTGAGTCTTTATGTTTTTTGGTCTCTTTCCTCTGTTTCTTTTGAAAAGGTTTCTGTCTTCGAACTCTCCTTTGATTCGTGCCTATGGTGGACTAAGATTTGATCCCAAAGGAGAAGTTGGTGTTGAATGGGAACAGTTTGGCTCCTTTTACTTTACAGTGCCTCAGGTATGAGAGTCTTTGTTTCGTTTTAAGAGAAGTTTTGCTACCGTTATGGCTGTCATGTTTACTATTTGGCTGATACATACATGCATAGGTCGAGTTTGTTGAGTTTGAGGCAAACTCAATGCTGGCTGCAACTGTTGCTTGGGAGGATGACCTCTCATGGACACTACAGAACGCCATTGAAGCACTTGAGGAGACTATGCTTCAGGTTTCTTCTGTAGTAGAGAGACTACGGCGAGAATCTCTAGGAGTTTCTGTTGTTAGCAAGAACCATGTTCCTAGTGAAGGAGACTATTACCCTTCTGTAAATACTGCTCTGGAGATTATTAAAGCAGAAGATTCACCACTAAGCAAGGTAACTTAGTTAAAGAACTATATCTTCTTCCTTTCATGAACCTGATGATTTTGGGTTTTGGGAGTCAGGTTGTACTTGCACGCAGCAGCAGAATCATTACTGATACCGATATTGATCCTATTGCTTGGCTAGCACGGTTGCAGGTTTCTTTTCTTCCTCACACATTCTTTACTATTAAAGCAACATTTAGGTGTTAGTATCTCACTCTAATTATTAATACGACAGTGTGAAGGACAAGACGCGTATCAGTTTTGTCTTCAACCACCAGGTGCACCAGCATTCATAGGGAACACGGTAGGTTACCTATTTCTAGCTATTTTGTTATATCGAATTTGTTAGCAGACATTGTTTATTAGAAATGATGTGAACTCAAGTGTTGATTCTTGTGGAGCAGCCTGAGAGACTCTTCTATAGGAAACATCTAGGTGTCTGGAGTGAGGCTTTGGCTGCAACCAGGCCTAGAGGTGATTCAGAGGTTTCTGATTTGGAGATAGAGCGCGACTTACTAACCAGGTCAATTTTTTTTTTTTTTTTTTTTTTGCATGTTTATAAACTTCCAGATATGATGATTACTGATACAATTTACAAATGCATTTGCAGTCCCAAAGACGATCTTGAATTCTCCATTGTACGAGAGAATATAAGAGAAAAACTTAATGTAAGTTCTTTAGTTTTCATTTTTATGCTCTTTTGCAGTTTATAGTGGCACTTGTTTCATATAAAAATCAGCTTTCTATAGCAGAATCATATATATAATCTTCTGCTTTGCAGTCCATATGTGACAGAGTAATGGTAAAGCCCCAAAAAACAGTGAGAAAGCTAGCAAGAGTACAGCATCTATATTCTCAATTAGCAGGGCAGCTAAGAAGAGAAGATGACGAGGTTACATGATTTACTTGAAATAGTTTTATTCATTTTTTGGAACTCAATTCTTGTTATATTCTCTTCAGTATCATCATAGTAGTGAGTGAAGCAAGCTTACAAAATTCTTACACCAAAACATGTTTTGTCTTTTTTTTTTTTTTTTGTCAGTTTGACATCTTAAAAGTTTTGCATCCAACGCCAGCTGTTTGTGGATGCCCAGTAGATGAAGCAAGACTTTTGATTCAGCAGATTGGTAGAATATGCTTTGATTCTTCTGCCTTAGTAGATGCTTTATGATAATTATACTTATATACTGAAACTTGTTACATACTCTACTTCTTTTTTATTTTTGTCAACAGAGACATTTGATAGGGGAATGTATGCTGGACCTATTGGGTTCTTTGGTGGTGGAGAGAGTGAATTTTCTGTAGGCATAAGATCTGCTTTAGTCGATAAAGTAAACAGTCTTTCAGTGTAACACATCTACTGTTAAGTCATTGCATCATCTATTTGATCTGCTTTTCTTGTTGTGTTCCCTAGGGTTTTGGAGCATTGATCTATGCAGGAACAGGAATAGTTTCAGGAAGCGATCCATCCTCAGAGTGGAACGAGCTTGAGCTTAAGATCTCTCAGGTGAGCAATTTTTTGTTCTTGAGACAGTACTGCAATTTCCATGTCTTTATGAAATCTGAAAACTATGTTTTGTGCAGTTTACTAAAACACTTGAACATGAGCCAGCTTTGCAGCCCATTAACTAATGACGCTGCATCAACTTTCCAATGCCTGACCAAAAAGATGATGATGTTGAAAACTGACAGTAAGGTCTACAACGCACTTACGCACATTATGATTCAAGGCTGACGTATATTTCCACCACCTTCATGAGAAAATGACAAGTTATTTTTATAATTATATAGTATCAAACGTAATCTGATTATCAGTAAGTGCTAGTGGATAAATACTTTCAACATATTGTTTCCAGAATGTGATTGGTTTCTTTTTACTTTAATTTTGTGTTAATCTAATAAAAAGAGAAAGATGGAACATTTTTTGTTCTACTTATAATCTAACCTGTGACCCCAAAGTTAATCTGCATGTCCTCCTCCCATCAGTCATATTCTCTTATAAGTGTTCTTACAATCATATCTCACTATAAAATTAAATGCTTTAAAAAAAATTAAATGCTTTATTCCAGTACCAATAATTTAGATGACACCTTTTTATTATTAAATCAATATAAATATTCTTTTACTCCTCACTTGCAAAAGTAATGCACAAATTTCAGATGAAAATTAATAATGTATAACGTCAAAATATACAAATGAGTTTGCATTTTGGGGAGTCATAGAAAATTTTAAGATAAATCTTCAGTTTATTCATTCTTACAAGTTGTGTTGAGGCTCGCATTTACCATAGGAAAAATAAGCATATACGCGTGCAAATGAGAAGTAAAGGGACGATCATTGCGATCAAAAATGATTTTTCTATACAATGCATGATTAAAGTATGAAAAGAAGAAGTAACGTTAACGAGGAGATTAATTGCCTTTTCATGATATTAATTTTTAAAGCCTGTCAGATTTATTTCATTACTAAAAACAAACCCCAATTAATACTCCATGTAAGTTACTTCTAACTTCCATTATCAGTTTTTAATTGGAAAATACATGTGTCAAACAAATTTTCATGAATGGTAAATCAATGACGGTATTGTCAATTCGGTGATAAGATCCACCGAACATTGTCTGCATTCACTGCCTCAATTTATTCTCGATGAGGTTAAGTAGGTTTAGCAAACAACTTTTTATTTTCGTTTCTTCATGTTAAAACGCAAAGGATAGATTCGTTGCCCATAAAATATAAATTCTTGATTGCTACTTAATGTTTAATCAAAAGAGCTTAGACTATTTCATAACAAATATATTAATAACATATCCAAACTGTAAACTTTTCTCTTACAAGAGAAATGGTGGAATGTGCGTTTGTATAGAGCTGTGACATAGTTGTATTAAAAAAGGTAATGATATTAGGCTACCAAACCTTTTTCCAATTTTAAGGGGCCACAATTTTTTATGGTAAAATAAATTACATTATACTATACATTAACGTAGTCATATCTTTAAAAAAAAAATCAACATAATGATAAAATAGAATTTTAAAAGTATTTAAACAAAATGAATATCATACTGTACAATTTTATAACACCCTTTAGCCAAGGCCGGGCAAGTCATTGCGTTTGTTGATAAATAATTAAGGAATACCAACTCCTGTCCTCTCTTTTTGATAAAGTAGAGTCTTTTCTAGTCAAAATTAATATCTAATCAAACACTTTGGTTTGGTATAATGTCCAATTAACTTTTTGGTTCTTCAGACGTCCCACTAATATATATATAGGCGCATACACACACATTTAATGTGAGTAGAGTAGAGCATAGAGAGAGAACAACAGAGAGTCATGGAGGTTGAGAAGACAGAAAAAAACATTACAGAGGAAGAGGATGATGAGTCTAAGATCATCTACAGAGGATGGAAAGTCATGCCCTTCATTATTGGTACTAACTAATCCGTATCACTTCTGAACTCTTTTTAATTTGCATGAAAACTCTGATCCTGAAACGAACAAGACACCTAACAAACACCTAACAAAGTACAGTCTAATCTCTACAAACTATTTGAATATCAATAAACTGATGAGTTGATTTTTCCTATTTTTGATAAGAGTTCTGCCTTAATAACCTTTTTAACTTGCTTCGTCTTCCAAAAAATAAGCTCTTTTTTCCTGGTTTTAAATCTGTTTTATTTATTATTTGCTAAAAAAATCTATTGAATTAGACTTCTTTTTAATTTCATTTTGTTTTCTTGTTTCTATATTGACAAGTTTATATTATGATATACAAACCCATCTTTTTCCTTCTAATAAATTCAAGAGAGACTTCAATTTTAAGAAAATAAATAGTATTTTTTTTGTTAATAAAGAAAATGGTATTAAGAAATCAATAAAGTCTGTGTAGTTGTATATAATTATTAAATCATATTTAATGAAACCTTATATCTATATAAGAGTTCTAAAACACATATAAGAAGTTATCAACATTAGTTAGAGAACACATGTTAGAATCCAACACTATTTATTAATTTAGCAAGAGTATTAATTTTCAAAGTAATTTTATTGTAGCTTTATGCTGTTTCCCTGCACCTAAGAATATTTAGATTCATTCATAACATTTTGATCTTGAAGTCAAAAAAACAAACAAGAGACTGAAGAGGAAAAAAACAGGATGACTTTTATAAACAGAGTAGCTTGATGTTCTGTTTCATAATATGTCAGGAAATGAGACATTTGAGAAGCTTGGAATAGTTGGGAGCTCATCAAATCTAGTCATCTACTTAACCACGGTTTTCAACATGAAGAGCATCACGGCGGCAACAGTCGTCAACATCTACGGTGGTACAAGCAACTTCGGCACCATCGTCGCAGCTTTCCTCTGCGACTCTTACTTCGGCCGCTACAAAACCCTATCTTTCGCCATGATCGCTTGCTTCCTCGTAACCACTTCACAACACAAGTTTTAAAAACACTCACTAGTCTCACTATTCCTGTCTGAACGTAAGAATCTTTTGTTATGTTTGTTTCAAAGGGTTCTGTGGCGATGGATCTAACGGCTGTGATTAAACACCTGCATCCAGCTAAATGCTCTAAAGAGCTAGGTACCGTGTGCAAGGGGCCAACCATCGGACAAATAATGTTCCTCGCCGGAGCAATGGTTTTACTGGTCATCGGAGCCGGTGGGATCAGGCCTTGTAATCTCCCTTTTGGTGCTGATCAGTTTGATCCCAAGACGAAAGAAGGCAAACGAGGGATTGAGAGTTTCTTTAATTGGTATTTCTTCACCTTCACGTTTGCTCAGATGGTGTCGTTAACACTCATCGTTTATGTTCAGTCAAACGTGAGCTGGAGCATTGGTTTAGCCATCCCAGCTATCTTGATGTTACTTGGTTGCATTATCTTCTTCGCTGGTTCTAAGCTTTACGTCAAGGTTAAAGCTAGTGGCAGTCCTATTCATAGCATCACACGTGTCATTGTTGTCGCGATCAAGAAAAGGAGGTTAAAGCTCGTTGGTTCGTCTTCTGATGGTCTTTACAACTACATAGCAAAGGACTTCAAGAACTCCAAACTGAGTCATACAAAGCAGTTTAGGTACTAAAAGTGCTAAGCCTCATTTTTAAAACTAAATAATATTTTAAAATTATTTGATTATTTTAAAAGGGAAATTCTATCAAATAGTCATTTTTTAAGTTTTTATCATAAAAATAGACTTCGAAAATTAAAATGATCAAAATAACATTTTTTATTTTGAAAATTTTAAGTTTTTTCTATTTTTTAATTTGAAACTCTATCCCCAAAATCCCTCTCTTCAACTCTAAACAAAAAAAGTCTAAGTTTAGTTAAAAAGACTAATCCTAGATTTTTTTTTGTCACAAATATAAACTATACTACACAAATTCGGGTACCAATTTAGTTCTCGGATCGGTTTCTGTTTGGTTTAGGTTTTAGAGATATAGGATTTGCTTGGGTAGTTGGTAAGATGCAAACCTTGTTTTTCGGTTCGGTTCTTCAGTTCCGGATAACGGATAAATGTGTCCATAGGACTAACTAAAATCTAAGAGTATGATTAATCCGGATTTTTAATTTGATGTTCTTATTTCATGATTTGACACTCTTTTCTTTTTCCCGCTAAAAATCGATTTTTATATCGCTTATTTAAGAGACGATTCTTATTTTTTTTAGTTAAAAGCTAAGAAACGGTTCTTAACCGAAGCTAAGAACCCGGGTTAATCATGATCTAAACATCCTTTCTTCTGAGTTTCTTGTGGAACAAGCATAAACGTTTTAGGGTTTTATTAATGTGTAGGTGCCTTGACAGAGCGGCAATCCAAACACCAGACGATAAGCTGAACATAGATGGTTCACCAGAGAATCCATGGAGCCTCTGCAGTATGCAGCAAGTAGAGGAAGTGAAGTGTGTGATCCGTGTGCTTCCGGTTTGGCTCTCAGCAGCCTTATTCTACCTAGCTTACATTCAACAAACAACCTACACAATCTTTCAGTCTCTTCAATCAGACAGACGTCTCGGTTCAGGAACTTTCCAGATCCCAGCGGGGTCTTATACGGTCTTCTTGATGCTTGGAATGACAGTTTTCATTCCAATCTACGACCGTGTCCTTGTCCCTATCCTTAGAAAGTATACAGGAAGAGACGGTGGTATCACACAGCTACAGAGAGTTGGAGCAGGACTGTTTCTATGCATCACAAGTATGATGGTGTCCGCAGCAGTAGAGCAACACAGAAGACATGTAGCTTTGACAAAACCGACACTAGGTTTTGCACCAAGAAAAGGTGCAATCTCTTCAATGTCTGGTATGTGGCTGATACCTCAGCTAGTGTTGATGGGTATCGGAGACGCACTAGCTGGTGTTGGTCAAATGGAGTTTTATTACAAACAGTTTCCAGAGAACATGAGGAGCTTTGCTGGTTCTTTGTATTATTGTGGGATAGGGTTATCGAGTTACCTAAGCAGCTTTTTGTTATCGGCTGTGCATGATGTCACGGAGGGGTCTTCGGGTGGGAACTGGCTTCCTGAAGATTTAAACAAGGGGAGATTGGAGTATTTTTACTACTTTGTTGCTGGTATGATGACTATAAACTTTGCTTATTTCTTGTTGGTCTCACACTGGTACCGTTACAAAGATGTTGTGGACAAGGATAAGTCTTGTAATGAGTTTGATAAGGTTTCAGTGTAATAAAAAAAACTGTGATTTTGCATAATTGGGTTTAGGATTGTGAGTTGGCTTTGAGATGATAAAGATACAACCCTTGAACAAAACATTACATAATACAACCCATTTTTCATCAAGTTAGTGTTAGGCTTTTCCAGTAGTATCCTTTATAACAAGAAAGCAAATCTCTTTGAATACTAAAGTAACATAACAATCACGGGCAAGACATGAAAGCAACACCACGTGTAACTGAAGACGTAAGAAAGAAACTTGATGAAGGCAAAGCTTGTACGTTGCAAATAAGAAAAAGTCAAAGGGGGAAAAGGTAAAACAAGATAATAATAAAATGAAACTCAGCTTGTGAGCCAAAAGACATATATTCTTCATAATACCATAAAAATCAATTTGAAAGTAATGTAGTGAATCACAAAATAACAAAATACTAAATGTAGCATTGTAATGGAATAAAAAAATCCAAGTACACCATTAAAAAGTAATAATTTCACCAGGAATGGCTGTGAGATAAGAAATTCCGAAAAGAAAAAACAGAACTGAGAGAATTCTGGAAGGAATAAGACTATTGTACATAATTAGAAAAACTATGAAAGTTCAGGGGTATATATGAAAATTGAGGTCAAAATATATAAAAAGAGCAAAAAAAAGAAGGTTGTAACCTTGAGTTGGCAGCCACCGTCTGTGTGATCAATATGCTTGGAGAGTAAAGAAGAAGAACGTTTCTCTCAGCTTTAATGGGAAGACGAATCCATTAGTTTCAATCTCCCTTGAAGAATCTCGCAGGCAGCTCCAACACCATAAGCTACAACAACTACTCAACTTAACGGTGTTCTTCAGGTGAAGTGTGTGCTCTATTGATCTCGCTTACTTCTCTTTTTCTTCTCAATCACTGGATTAATAAACCATAGTGAGACTCGAGTCATATGTCTAGAAGGGAGATTCTTATGGTCACATGATTCTCAGCACCGTGTTAGAATTGAATGTTATGCAGAAACAAAGTATAGACCTTTTTGTATTCTAGCTTTGGATTTTGCATTGAATTTTCACTATTTCGAAGTGGGTTTATGGTTTAACTTGTGAGTATACCATAAAGTTGGAGACTTTGAATTGTTTGAGGAGAACCTAGTAGTTGTAGTAATTTACTAAGTTTGGAGAAGAGCTAGAAAATGGATATTTATAATATATATATGTGAGTATTTGAATCTGTAAAACTTTCATTTGTTGCAGAGAAATGACACCCGCAAAGCAAATTAGTAAACTTTCAAGTTCAGCAAAATCCTTTATTCTCAGTGGATCGAGATTAAATGCAGCTAATGGGAGTTCTCGTCCATACACTGATGATGAACCTTTTGTCTCCAGACGCCAGCAACTTAGAAATCAAGCTGCACAGACTGAAAAAACACAGTCTAATACTGTCCTCAATCCTTCTGTAGTTGCAAGTATATCACCAGGAGAGGCAAGTAACCATGTTGTTCCTAAGAAGGTTGATGATTCTGGTCGGCCATCTCTATTGCCGAGTAAACCACTTTCGGTTAGTTATGCATCAGCAGTCATTGGAAAGGAGGAGGAAGCTTCTTCAGCACCTTTTGGGGACCAGATTTTTAGGGCAGGTGTTAAGGCGGTAAACATTCTGTCGGATTTAGCAAACTGTAAGCTTCCTTCATTTGATGGAGGAAGTGAAGTATATGGATTGCCGAAAAGCTTTATGGTGGATCCAACTCGGCCTATTACAAGTGTCAAGTCTTCTAATGTGAAAGCTATAGGAAGAGACTTTGCCAAAGCTTACCCTGGTTCATCTTCAAAAGAGAGCAAAACTAGAAATCATAATCGCAACTTCCAAGGGGGTAAGGAAGCTGCGCGAGGTGTAATTGTTAAAGAGTTCAAACAAGTTTCAAAACCGACAACAAGTAACACATCTAGTAACAGGACAAGCATGCTGCAAAGAAACAATATTGTTTCGAACGAGTTTGTGCCAAAGTCAAACGGTTTCAGCAAATCTTCAACAGGAAGGCAGCATTGTAATACCGGACACGTTGTGGAGAATGTTTGCAGCGTTTTGAAAAGCTTCAGATGGGGCCCTGCTGCCGAAGAGGCCCTAGAGAAACTCCGCGATGAGAAGAAGATTGTGATGAATCCACGCCAAGCAAACCAAGTCCTTATGCAGATGAATGACTATGGAAGCGCTCTTGGTTTCTTCTACTGGTTGAAAAGACAACCTGAGTTTAAGCACGATGACTACACCTACACCACTATGCTTGGTAGCCTCGGCCGCGCTAAACAATTCGGCGCGATAAACAAGCTCCTAAACGAGATGGTTAGAGAAGGATGTCGGCCAACTATAGTAACCTATAACCGTCTTATCCACAGCTATGGCCGAGCCAATTACTTGAAGGAAGCTATGAATGTGTTTAATCAAATGCAAAAGTCTGGATGCGAGCCTGACCGTGTAACGTACTGTACACTTATAGACATTCATGCCAAGGCTGGATTTCTGGACATTGCCATGGATATGCACCAGAGAATGAACGCAGCAGGTATTGAAACTGACACTTTTGCATACAGTTTGATAATAAACTGCCTTGGAAAAGCTGGGCGTCTACCAGCTGCGCACAAGCTCTTTTGTGAGATGGTTGACCAGGGCTTTAAACCTAACTTGGTCACCTACAACATCATGATCGACTTGCATGCCAAAGCGAGAAACTATCAGAGCGCGTTGAAGCTTTACCGTGACATGCAAGCCGCTGGGTTTAAGCCTGATAAAGTGACTTATAGCATTATGATGGTGGTGCTCGGACACTGTGGATATCTTGAGGAAGCAGAAGCTGTTTTCGCCAAGATGCAGGAGGAGAACTGGATTCCTGATGAGCCGGTTTATGGTCTTCTTGTGGATCTGTGGGGGAAAGCTGGTAATGTGGAGAAGGCATGGCAATGGTATCAGGCAATGCTTCATGCTGGTCTGCTACCTAATGTTCCTACATTCAATTCCCTTCTTAGCACCTTCCTTAGGGTTAACAAGATAACTGAAGCTTATGAGTTGTTACAAAACATGCTGGCTATGGGTTTACGCCCATCTTTGCAGACATACACGTTACTCTTGAGTTGTTGTACAGATGGTAGGTCAAAACTTGACATGGGTTTCTGTGGTCAGCTAATGGCAAGCACTGGTCATCCAGCACACATGTTTCTCCTCAAGATGCCATCTGCTGGTCCTGATGGACAAAACGTGCGGAATCATGCGAGCAGCTTCTTGGACCTCATTCACAGCGAGGATAGAGAAAGCAAGCGAGGACTAGTGGACGCAGTAATTGACTTTCTACACAAGTCAGGGCTAAAAGAAGAGGCGGGGTCTGTTTGGGAAGTTGCAGCGCAGAAGAACGTTTTTCCTGATGCGTTAAGGGAGAAAAGCAGTAGTTACTGGCTTATCAATCTTCATGTAATGTCAGAGGGAACTGCAATAACCGCGCTGTCTAGGACACTTGCTTGGTTCCGTAAACAGATGTTAGTCTCAGGAACTGGCCCTGCTCGGATTGATATAGTAACTGGTTGGGGAAGACGTAGTAGAGTTACTGGTACATCAATGGTGAGACAAGCCGTTGAAGAGCTGCTGAACATGTTTGGTTCACCGTTTTTCACGGAGAGTGGAAACTCAGGTTGTTTCGTTGGATGTGGTGAGTCTCTCAACAGATGGTTGCTTCAGTCTTATGTTGAGAGGATGCATTTGCTGTGAGTGTTGTTTGTTTCACATTTTAGACTTTATTTCTTTCTTTATGATTTGTTTAGCTTGCAAGTCATAGGTTAAGGTTAGTGATAGATTTGAAACTGCTCTCCAGTCTTTTGTCCTCGGCTTTTCAGTTGTATCTTCCTCTTGCAATAAACTGTTAAATGAGGTAACAAAGTCCTAGATTATTTAGATGTATAATCATTACTTTTATACAAAAACAAATGCTTCCAAAAAGAAAAGAAGAAAAGATGTTATAGACTTGCTGATTTACAATGGATAGAGAAGAAAAAAATAGAGAAGTTTGGTGTTGTACGAGGCAGTTGTGGTAGAGGCCCAATAATAAGTGTGATATACTATGGTGAGTTTTTTTTTTTTTTTTTTAACAAAGTTTTTTTCACGCAAAAATTGTAGATCTAGTGAAACTAATAAATTAGTTTATGGAGTATTAATAATTTAGTTGTGACATAAATGAAGTATCAATGTAAGAACCAAGTGTCAGCATCTTACTTATATCTCCTTGGACCTAATTAAGAGAAGATCAAAATTTATGATCATCCTACCATTTAGAGATCATTTGCTTTACATAATCATATAGCTTCATCTATAGTTAGATTTCCCAAACAATTTTCTTAGTTACTTATGTAAACTGAATAAATCAAGACTAACCTTTTTACCTTTAAACCAATACTCAAATCACTGTATTATTTAGAAAACTGATAAACGTACCAAAATATTATATCCGTGACATTTTATACATCACTTAAGTTTTTTTTTCAAATTATGTTATTCAAAAATTGATAATGAATTATTTATTCACCATCTATTTTTCCTCAGATTTTTTCTCCTTCGGCTTCTCTCGAGATCCACAAAACGGCGACGTTTGTGCCATTAGACCTTCGTCTTCCTTTTCTCCGTCTTCTCTGTTTAACCGATTTAGATTTTCCCCCACAATGCCCTAAAAAAAAAAAACTCAAAATCAATACTTTCTTTTGTAAAAAAAAAACCCTAATTTCAATCTCTCTATATCTCTTTGATCTCTTAAATGGCTTCCTCCTCCGACATCGTCCCTAACCACGACGTCTCCGGCATCCACCACTCTCCCGCCGCCGACGACGCTTCTCCGGTCACCGCCCCCAAACTTCCCACGGAGGACACCACCACCACGCCGCTCAGGAGAACGAGGCCGTCACGCGCTTGCACTGTGAGGACGCAGCAGAGGCTCCAGGAGCAGCAAGCCGCGGAGAGGAGGGTGAAACCTCCTAAGAGGGAGTATAAACGGAAGGAAGTCGAGGATGCGGAGGATCAAGAAGAGGAGGAGGATGATGAGAGTACTCAGATGCAATGCGTTGGAGGAAGCTCAGTGAGAAGCAAAATCGTTACTTCACTTGTCTCGCCTCCGGAGGCTTCGCAGATGCCAAGGTGGAATCTTAGGTCTATGTGGGAGCTTGCTTCTGTGCTCAACTTCTTGCATGTGAGCTCTCTCTCTCTCTGTTTCTCCTATGAGTAGGCTCACTCACTTACTCACTCTTAAAGTTGTCTTTTTTTTTTTTTGGATGGTGAAGGTTTTTAGACCGCTTTTGAAGATCAGTGTGGAGTTTTCAGCGGAGGAGTTTGAGACGGCTTTGTTGAATCCTAACGATACTTTGAGTGACATTCATATTCCTCTCTTAAAGGTTGGTGCTTTGTCTATCCTCTTGTTGTGTTTTTTTTTTCTGACTCTTTTAGTATATGACATGTCTTACTGATGCTTTCATTAGTCTTGTTGGTTTGCTTTGCTTTGGTTTCTATTAGTGTTTAACTTCAATGTACTTCCGAGAGTTTGTCTCATCGAAATGAATGGAGCTTGTTGCATTATCACTGTACTTCTGGGTGCTCTTAGCTCTTATTAGTATAAGCAAGCACTAGTGAATAGTTATAAAACCTTTTGTTAGCGGATTGAATGGTCACATTCTGTTAGAACCTTAAAGGCTTAGTCTTAAATTTTTGGCTAGCTTCTCTCGTAGACACCTAATAGGCTTATGCTACCTAGTAAGGATCACTAATTTCTCTGAAAAGCTTTCTTGAGTCGTGTTTAGAGTTTCCTGATTGAATTCTTTGATCATTTCATGAATGACATCGTGATTTTATTTGTTGTGCATGATTCATGTAGATCCCTTTTATGTGGATGATTTGGAATTTGTTATAATCTTTACTGCTATGCATATCCAATTGAATAGAAGTTTACAAGGTTGTTATTTTTTCAATTTGCAGGCCATTCCTCCGGTAGCTAGAATGGCTCTCACTCGTGATACATGGATCACTGTCTTGTGCAGGAAAATAAGAGATTGTTGGCATTGGGTAACGATTGTCAACCATCTTTGATCTGATATTGGAAATACACTATTTGCATTAACGTCATGTTTTGACATGATCGTTGCCTACTTGTTTAGGTCGCAGAAGGGGACCTTCCTATTGTTGCCTCGCAAGGGTGAGTTATTATAATTTTCTGAATCTCATACTTACTGATTTGGAATCGTTTATGAGATTGTTGTCGTAATCTTGTAGGCGGGAGATTGAAGTGTACAAATCTTTTGATCCAGCCACTCGTGTGGTGATTTTGAAAGCTTTATGTGATATTCGTGTTGAGGTTTGTTGTTGCTGTATGTCAATCTGTTTGCAGTTGAAAATGAATTTTCGTTATGTTCGGTTCTAGATGTTCGCATTATGATGTCCTACTAAGCTCTCGACCAATGATTGACTTGAAAACAAGATCGTTATAAATAACATTTACAGTTTCGATGTGTTTTGTTAATTTCCACAGCAAGAGGATATCAAATGCTACATTGACAACTCTCTTAAAACCGGTGTTCATCTGTCAGCTTTTCGCAAAGATCGCGTTGGGGGTGATTCACATGGAGTTAATTTTTGGTCTGTGGCATATACAAAAGACCTAACCAGGACTCCATTGTTTGCATATTTCTGATAGAATCTGTCTGTCTTTTATTGAAGGTATGAGGATGATCCCTTAGTTGGCCACCGTTTATATCGGGAAATAAGGAAGGCAGAGGTGGTTAAGGTCAAAACGAAGGGTTCCAAGATTCTTCCTAACATAACATACCAATGGGAAGCTGTTGCCACTAGTTTCGACGAATTCCTAGATGTTTCTGTACGTCTCTACTGCAGTCAATGATTCTGAATTGCCAGATAAATTGCTTAGGATACTTCCATATGGCTGTCTGTAATTCATTCTCGCAATGAATATGGTTGCTTGTCTCTGATGTGATTGTGATGGCTAGTGTTATCTATGCACTCAAATATTAATCTTGTATGCTTGTGAATTTTTTTCGTTTTGACTGTCACTTGATGTTTGCTTCTCAAAAGGACTATACTATTATAATAGACAATAGGTATGATTTTTTTATGTATTTACTGCTGAATGAGATGCTGTGTCTCTTTGTTTTGCAGGAAAAGCTTAATTCAAGTAGTAGTAGAATTGAAGTTTCTCTTGGGAAGAAGCTAACGAGAGATATGCTTCCTGAGATAGAAAAAGAGCACAAGGTTCCAGTTTGCTCTCTGCTTTTCTTTTCCTGTGTACACCTTGGCTAAAGTAGTATACAACTCTACCACTGAGCTAACGTTTGTGGCCGAATAATTCTCATCAATTGTATTTTTTTTTTTTTGTCTTCTTCTGTCAGAGGAAAGAAAAATTGTTGAAAAAGCAACATAGACAGGCTCTTCTCCTTGATAACTGTTTGGTTGTTGACGGTCATGGGGCTGGCCGTTCTCTCCGTGATAGGAAACCAGTTAGTTACACTTTTGGTAAGGCTATCGAACTTGTTGGAAATTCATGATGCCCCTTTAGATATTTTTGTGTTTTTTCCTGATTAAATATCCAGCTTGATTTCTACTTGGATGAAGAGCCGTGCTAATCGTTTTATATTGTTGCAGATGATTACGATCAGTCGATAAATGAAGCTATCAAGACAACAAAGTAGGCTCTTAATGATTCATTCTTGCTATTAAATTGCTGAAACACTATTATTTGGTGACTGTTATTGATTGCCTCTTACATTCTCCTTGTTTTGGTAATTACTAATACTATCTCAGGATGAAACATCCATCACAAGAACCTTTTCTTCAGAGAAGAGAATCAGCCAGATTGGACTCTCTTGAGAATGGCAGATCGACAAGTTCAACCCACCCTACTGAGCCTGTGAACGATACAGATGCATCTGCCAGATCTTCTGATTTTGCTGACTACGATGAGTTCCAAGAGCAGAGAGATGAATCCTTGGACAGAAGGCAAGACCTAGTGCATTTTTCTTTTCACCTTCAATCATTTCTAGAGGGAATTTAGTCCGAACTAACTGAGTATAATTTCGTGACAGTAACAGGCGTAGACAACGGTCCCAGCGGTATGCAGCTACGGACTTTGTTGAAACTGTTTCAGACAATGATGTAGGGTTTGAAAGCGATGATGACATTGATGGGGAAGCAGTTTATGATGAAGAATATATGAAGAAGCGTAAACAGAAGAAATTTTCTAGTGGTTCTGAGGGAGAGGAAGAGGGAGATAAAGGAGATGAAGAGTACAAATGGGATGAAGACAATGCTGCGTACGAGGAAGAAGAAGAAGAGGAGGAGGAAGAGGAAGATTCTCTAAGTGATAGCGAAGAAGATAGTGATGAACCGAGAAGGGCTAAGAAAATGACACGTAGAGAAACTAAGTCAAGATCAAGGTCAAAGAATTTCCGACCAGGCCTGAGACGTAGTAAAAGAGCCACAAGAATCGATTACCAACAATATGAGCTCTCAGAATCAGACAAAGAAGCGTCAGGAGCGGTAAAACGTAAGCGATTGGTTGAGCCAGATGAACATTCTGATGAATCAGGGAATGGGGATTTCACTATGGGAAGTGAGGACTCTGAAGAAAATGCAAATGGCCCTGAAACAAAATCTTCTGAAGAAGAAGTAGGAGAAGAAGAAAAGCCCAGAGAGGTCAATGACTATGCCGAGACGACAAACGGTACCGAGAATAATCAACTTAGCAAATCAAACGGCACAGACCAAGAAGAAGAAGCTGAGGGTGTAGTAGGCAAAAGGCGTTTCCTCGACCTAAACGAGCTTGCTCCTGTATCTGGTTTTGATGATGGTCCAAGTACTACTGTCTTGAAGGAAGATGATAAGGCAGACAATTCATAAGCAAGACATGGAGAGACCTCTCTTTCGTCTGAAAGCTCTATCTGTTGTATGATAAGCAAGATTTTCACGAGTTATTTCTGGTCAATCCCCCCTTCCAGAGAAGTTAAGCGGTAAGATATATACTTCATCGGCTTCTTCTGCATTTAAGCATCTCTGCTCTGTTGTTTTCAACTTATTCGGCGGGTAAGTGAAGTGGAGAATGTTGCAGAGAGACCTAAAGATGAAGTATGTGTAGTTAGCTCAGTCATTTTCTTACCTTGAAAAAAGAAAAGAATGAAGAGGGTGAACCAGAGATTCCTAAGGCTATTTAGTGTTGTGGAATTATTATGTGTACAATCCACCTTTCCTAACTTTTGTATGAACACGTTCATGGTCTCTTAGGATTTTGATAAAACGACGCAGCTTGTTCACTTTGCTGAATGTGACTTTTATGGTCCATGGAACAATCCTCTAAAAGATGTGAATTTCTTTTTGCCTTGTCCCATATCACACTCATGAGCTTAAAGCCTTAAACGAATACAAAATTTTGTGCTTATCAATTATCATCATGGAAGACTCAAATATTGTCAACTACTTAATGAACTCCTATATGTCAAATTTCAGTCACTTCTGTAAAATCGAAAAAGATGATCTCGTCACAAGAAAAATATCTCTAGCTTTTAAATTTCGATACCAACAATGTCATTATAAAGTAATTTTATTAGAAAACATTTAAAATAATCTAATGAAATTTAATCTAATGAAATGTGATAAAGAAGTTGGAACCAAAGATGTGGCAAAAAAAAGAAAAGAAAAGTGGAATAATACTTATAGATATAAGTAAAGAATCATGCATATGTAATTTTAAGAAAGATGAAGAATATTCATGCCTTTCTTGCCACACACGCTTCTTATACCTCCAAACCCATTTCTCCTAATCCCTTCCTTCTTCACAACACTCCCTTTGCCTTTGTATTATTACATGCCTCATTCTCCATCGTTGTAAAGAAAATCTTTAAATATATTTCACCAATTCTTATAAACTTCCCTTATAATTTTCTTTCTTTAAAGAAAGAAAAAAATGGTGAGATCTTGCTCTTCCAAATCAAAGAATCCTTGGACTGATGAAGATAGCGCCTCCCAGAAGTTTGCATCTGCATCTGCTTCCAAGAACGGATCCGCAACTTCTAAAAAAATAGGTTGCAAAAACACATCTCTCTTTCTTTTATTATGTGGTTGACATGGCTTATCTCTATATTTATGTGTGAACATTTATATATATAGGACTTAGGAGATGTGGGAAGAGTTGCAGAGTGAGAAAGACTGATAATGCAGGAGCTAAGCATGAGAGCTTCACTCCTGAAGAGGAAGATCTCATCATCAAGATGCATGCAGCAATGGGAAGCAGGTTGTGTTATATATATCTTCAATTACTCAAAATAGATTTAACAGATTCTGATGATTTTTTTTGTGTGTGTGGATTTAGATGGCCACTTATTGCACAACATTTACCAGGAAAGACAGAAGAAGAAGTGAAGATGGTTTGGAACTCAAAACTAAAGAAGAAACTGTCTCAAATGGGAATAGATCATGTCACTCACCGTCCCTTTTCTCATGTCCTTGCTGAATACGGCAACATCAACGGTGGTGGTGGTACCCTAAACCCTAATCCAATGAACCAAACCGGTTCCCTTGGACCTAATCACTCCCTCAACGAAGATTCTCATCATCAACAGCAGCAACAACAACAACAGCCTGATGACTCAGGAGATCTCATGTTTCATCTACAAGCAATCAAGCTTATGACTGAGTCATCAAACCAAGTCAAGCCTGAGTCTACGTTTATGTATGCCTCTTCCTCTTCTTCTAACTCGTCTCCTCCATTGTTCTCTTCAACTTGTTCCACCATAGCTCAGGAGAATTCAGAGGTTAACTTCACATGGTCTGACTTTCTTCTTGACCAAGAAACCTTAATTGAAAACCAACAGAACTATCCTGATCAAGAACTAGACAATTTGTTTGGTAATGAGTTTTCTGAGGCAGAAGCTGTAGCTACAATGGCTAATACATCAGCTCCAGCTTCTCAAATGGAAGAAGAATCTCTAAGCAATGGGTTCGTTGAGTCCATTATAGCTAAAGAAAAAGAGTTGTTCTTGGGGTTTCCAAGCTATTTGGAACAGCCTTTCCATTTCTAGTTTATGTTTCTTCTTGTTCTCAAGTTTCAAACTATTAAATAAAGAAACAATGTAATAAAGATACAGTTGCTTTAATATAATAGAGAAGCAAAAATATAGAGAAAGAGATGAATCTTATTAATGTTGTTTTTGGTTCAAGAAATCTTATTAATGTTTATTTATCATTACATATTGTTACACATGAGTGTAGATGATTATTGATATAAAATCGAGTTGAGAAAGTTATTTCAGAAAACATAAATCAAAAAGATTCAAAAAGCAAACTTGGACTTGAGGTTGTTCACAGTTGCATTATCAGTCTTAATGATAAAACAGAGTATCCTCTGTTTTGCAAGTATATAGTCTTTTGTCTTTGGCAAAACCTCTTTTGACGTGTTACATGATTTGAAGTACAGACAGGTTTAGTTTCATCGTTTGCTTCAACGAGAAACTCTTCTGCTTCTCTTCCTTGGCATCTTCTTCAATAATCCATATCTCAATCTACAACCTTCAGTTTCAGCTTCAAGCTCTTTCATCTCCTCTTCTCTCTTAACCAACATATCATTCACAGTCTGCAAAGCTTCTTGATTATATTCTGTCTGCTCATCCATCATTCGCTGATACTGCAATGCCTCCATTTGAACCGCAGATTTCTCAGCTTGAATCCTAGTGATCATAGCCAATGCATTGTTTGCTGTAACAGCTGAAAGCTGAAGCATTCCTCTCTTCATCTAACTCCATATACAAATCCATCAATTAGTTCATATTCAATCTAACATGTCTCTTTAAATGATGAAGTTAATCGAATCTCCATCCAATACTTTTCACTCTCCTAGCCATTATGATCAATGATATCTTGGACTAATCTGAGTCAAATTAGAAAGAGGAACCCCAAAGAATACAAAGGATCCTTTTGTGTTAACAGTGTCTTCATACTCAGGCAGTTCTAAGTATTTGACGTGGGATAAATTCAAAGTTCTTTGACTGAATGAGAATCCATCGATGAAGAGGATGATGATTCAAACAAGGATAACGTAGATTAAAGAGTGTGTGTCTGTGTGAATGTTCTTAAAGGAACCGTTTGACATTTGTTATCATTGCAAAATGAGATCATGAAGATAGAAGCAACGACAAAGACAATTAGCAGGAGCAAGAATTGAGAAAATGATAAGGTGGCATGAAGGTTTGAGATGGTGGCAGAGAAGAAAAACAGAGGTGAAGTTATGACCCTTATTATTATTTATGTTTCTATTTTAGGAATGGATAAAATTGAACTAAGGTTGAAACTATAAACTGGCAAATTTAGAATGGTTTATAATTTCATGATCTGCTTTCTCGATTTTTTCAGAGATATCTATGGAAGCAAAAATAGACTTAACTACACACCTAACTATCATCTATAAGAAAACAAAAAATCCATCAAAAAGTCAAAGTGGCAACATTACATTATTATTATGGCATTAAAGGTAATGATGATAAGATATTCGATGAACCACATACATACATTTTAGCTTATCCCCAAAAGATAAGATAATATAAAAGCACCCCACAAATCACCAACCATTGATTGAGATGGGCCACATGAGAGGCACAACTTTCTTTTAACTTACATACCACAACAAAACAAATCACAAACATAGCAGAGTTTTACAAACAAACAAACAATACAAAACATAGATGATGAAGAACCCCTAAACACAGTTCGTCCCATCTCTAAAAGCCCCCTTCCTCTGTTGTTATTGTTCTTTTATCCCCTGATTATTTTTACATAACAGTTTCACAAGAGTAAGCCCTAAAGAAAGATAAAAAAAGACAGACTTTAAACCTAACATGTACTACAAGAACAGAGAGACAGAGAAAGAAGCAAGGTCTTGTAGATTCACCTTGGCTTTTAAGTCTAAGCAACTCTGATGATACTGCTGTTGCTATCTCCATCACTGAAGCTTGGCAGCATAGTGAAAGCCGAACGTCTTGAGTTGGATTGTTCGTTGAGGTTAAAAGATAGAGAAAGGTTGAGAGAAAGCGGAGCAGGAACTGCAGCCTCTGTGTTTAGATTGAACTGAGGATTTGCTTGGAAGGTTACTGGGACCGTCTCAGTTCTTGTTGGCACTGAAACTTCAGGAAGAACTTGCATCACTTGATGATGTCCAGAGTTGATGTTAGTTTCAGGTAGTGACGAGTTGTCTTGATCTTGCTCCATGTGCATTCCTGTGACCTGATAAAACCAAATCACACCTAAATGTTACACACTTATGTTTGGTATCCACTTATAAAACTAAATTCTTCATCTTCTAACACAGTCTGAGACATATATTCCCAATTTGAACAAAACCATTCTGACACTTCATTTGATCTTTTAGTTCTAAAGAGGAAATACTAAAAACAAACTTCTCTCTCTAATAGACTCTAGATAACAAATTGTTAAAAAAGGAAACTTTAGTAATTAATATTGAGTAAGAAAGGAAACAACTTTCAGAAAGCAGAGTCTATCCCCAATCTAAAACACTACACTTAGGAAATAAATCATCTTCTGCTTTAGTTTAATTAAATTGATTTAAGGATTAGATTAGACTCTTACCGTCTCGGTTGTGATGTCAAAAAGACTAGATCTTCTCCGGCGACGATTAAGATTTGTCCGGCGGAGAAAGTACTTCTGAGCATGACTAGCTACCTGAGTAGGAGTCCTGCTCTTAACAAAGTTCCTAGAAATCCCTTTCCAATCTCCTTTCCCTACTTTCTGCAGACCAAGCAAGAACCTCTTGTGCTCCTCTTCAGTCCATGCTATTCCTGTTCTTGTCCAAACAATAACATTAGATTAGCTTCCTAATCAGATTATCTAACATGCATAGATTTAATCACAATCATCCGAATCTGATGCTTTAATCAGAAGAGAGTATTACCTCTCTTCCTCTCACGGTTTCCACCGGAAGAAGACGGAATCTGGAGAGTTTCATTAGCGGAGGCGTAACCGGCGGCGACGGCGGATTCGTTCTTATCTTCACCGTCTCCGATCTTAGGGATCTCTTCCTCAAGAGGAGAAGACTTCTCGTAATCAGAGAGATTGTTCAAACTCACACACTTTCTCATCGGATCAACCACAACTCTAACTCCGAACAACATGATCTCTCCTCTCTCCACGCCTCCTCCTGTCTCCGACGAGCTACTCACGGCGGCCATTTTGGAATGCTTTTTTTACGGTTATGCCCTTTGCGTCTGTTTTGGTTTTTTTTTTTTATTACAAACTTTCAATCTCTTTTAGAACCGTACGAATAAGGAGACGAGGTGTGAGTGGATCTGGGCGACTTCTGTTTATTTTTATAAACGTGTCGGAAGCCACGTGGCTTGGTTCTCAACCAAATTACAACAGTGGTGTACGTGTCGGGTTATGATTTGTTTGTCGTTTGTTCCGTGAGTGACCTGCGTGTCTCTCTATTTTTTCTACCGTATTTTCTTTTGGATTTATTTATTTTAGTTTGGATATATTCTCTCTCTTTGGTCATTTTAATTGAAAGTTTCTTTTTTTGTTTAATCAGATTGAATGTGTCTCGGGCCTCTTGTCCATACGTCGCTCTCACTTAAGTACTGTTTTTTCTAGTGAAAATTCTTCATTTATTTTATTACAGTTTAGTTATAAAAATGAGAAATGTTAGTAAAGGCGCATGAAACTATGTATTAGAGATTAATTTTGATTTTGAATGGTAGTTTCTAAATATTTTAAATTGTATAAACAATATAAACGTGTTTTATTCATAGCCATTATTTTCTGATGTATGGTTTGACAAAATGAAAATTTGCCGGTTTTTTCACTGTTTCATATAATAATATTCAACTTTTTAAAGTAATCTTTTATAATTTGATGTTACTTGTAAGTATTAAACGAATCTGGTCAACTCGGTGCGATTTCCAATTAACTCCAACGTGATTTACCTTTTAAAATCATTTCTTGTTTAAGTTAACTCTGTGTTGCTTGTGTGATTTGTTGCCTTGAAAAACTCAATCCGTTAGAAGAATAATTTTTCTTAGTCCCATCCTCATGTTCAAAAGTAAAGCCTCTCCAATCTCTTTGATTGAAACATTTGTCCAGAGATATATATTGAAATCTTTACGCAACAATTTACTTCTGGTTAGAATTAAATGGATGATAAACTGATGAGAAGAATATTCCAATTTGCGGCATCAAAATATTTTGATGACAAAATGGGGCCATTGGACGCACATGATATCTTCATCTACTTTAAAATGTATCCATTCTTTTCCTGTGTTGCCCATCAATTGCATTTTTAAGTTGCAACTTATCTTGCAAGTTGTGTACTTAAACTATATTTAATGATGGATTAGAGGAATGATCAAAATAAGAATCTCCTCATATCACACACTAAACTATGGATTCACACGTTAAGACTAATAATCGATTAAATGGACTAATTAATCAAGTGTTAACAGATTTTCTTGAGAACCGAATTTATGAATATTACCTTAGAGAAAAAACTTATACAAACTGTAGTTTAACTACATTCTTTCAAACACAATGAAGAAAGAAATTGACTCAAAACTTCTGGAGAATGGTGCTTAATAGGTGTTGACTTTTATCAATTGTATAAAATATAAATTTGCATAGGAATTATTTCTCTCGTTTTAAATTTTGTATGCAGTTTTAGTGCTCATAAGACTTCACAATGTTGGAGTCCCTAATGATGTAAGTCTATTTTCACTGTACTAACTACTAAAATATAAAATATATAAAATGCGTTAACACTATGTATGAAAATGAAAAGAGTAATAAAAAGTTAAAAACATTATGCATTTTTCATAAAGAGTAAAATAGTACTATGTTTTAACTAGTTATCAGTGAGTTATTAACACGTTTTTGTTCTAAAACGTTATTTTCCATCAATTACTGTTCTAAACCAAATAGAAGCATTTCTACAAAGAGTTTTACTTTTATTCTGGTGGTTTTTACTTCAACCCCTGCTGTCAAGATCATCCCATTCAAGTTTAAACTTGGGGTTCAACAACATGGATGTTAAAAAATATACAAATAAATCTCCTAACTAATTATTAATCAAAGTTTTTTCATGGAAAAGAGAAAAGGAAAGGAAAAGCACAAATATTGGCCAGGAATGAAAGCCACCATCATACCTTTTCTTGGTTTCACACGCAGACGAAGTTAAAAAATTGTTTAAAGCCATTGAAAAGAAGACGTTTTTCCTTTTAATTTCGCTTTAGCCAATTTGCATGAGTTTGTGACTTTTCTTTAAGTCTAAATTTTAGGAGAGTGTGGATCATGAGTGAGCACATTATTGCACTAAGCAGAAACAATATCTGTGCAAACATGAAATTAAGTGATGATGTTCCACTTCCCATTTGACAAGCCCAAGCCCTATTATGAGTTTCAGAGAATACATCATAAGAAAATAGGTTGTTCCACAAACACACAACAGCAAGACAACAATGACTCATACCAAGTTTTAGGATTTATTTTAAACCTATTACACTTGTCAAAATGACTATGAAACCATTTTATATATGTCTACCACATGTTACCATATAATATGAATGGGCTATAGCACAAAAAAAAGTTGCTTATTCTCAAAAGTATCCTAAGCGTCTAAAGATAAGAGTAAATTATTATGCGAGAATTTTTATATTGGATTAGCAGTCGAGTAGACTTTACCTCTTAAGACAATCTAAATACTCATCAATAAGTGTTATTCAGGCTGATGTAGTGTGGTCATCCTAACTAACATTCAGAAAACAAAACCTATCAAACTTGTGTTTTGTTTTTTTGAATATAAAGTAAGTGGTTGTTGTATGCTAAAAGAAATAAGAACCGTTGGATGCTAATAGCATAAAAATGAATGGCTGAAATGAGATACTAAAACTACCTTGAAATATCTACTCATGCATGCACCACCTTCCGCGTAGCAGGTAGAAACACATTTATGCCTTCAATCCATTAATACACGAAGGCTCTTAGGAGCAAAGGTTTCTTGTTTTGGATCATTCGTTCGCTCAGTTCTTACAGTATTCTCATTCCCCAATAAAATTATCTTTTTTCTTTTTTTTTTTGTAATAAGAAGTTTGATCATTGTTAGCATTGGTTCAGATTACAAAACAATAAACTAATGAAAATACCTTTACATAGCAATAAATCATATTTCACAACAATTAGCATACAAATTAACAACTTCTCTCAAATTTACATTAAATATTAAAAGTTACTTTTAATGATGATAATTATTAACAAAATGAAGATGTGATTACAAGTTAGAATAATTTAATGTTTTCTTATCAAATGAATGCTATTTTATAAATTTCCATCATTGAATGCTATTTTTTGGATAAACTTAAACAAGTGTTAATTTCTTAAATTTTCTTTAGAATTTAAATAATTGACTTGTCTAAAATATATATATGTCTTGTCCAACTGTATAAATGAAAAATTCAACTAAGAAATTAATCATGTGAGTATTAGTATAATCTTTATAAATTTTTTGTAAACACATTCGAAAAATAGTATATAGTTTATAGAAAATAAATTTACTAAAATAGACCTAAATTTTTTTTGTTACAAATATAGAACTTAAAAATAAAAATAACCAAAATAAACTTAAATGTTATATCGAAAATAAGTAAATATACACTTATACTCTTTGGATTAACTAATTATAAACTGTTTTGTATAGAGTTGAAGAGTTAGATTTTAGGGATAAAATTTTCAATTTTAAAAAATAAAAAAGATTAAATTTTGCAAAATAAAAAATATTATTTTGCTCATTTTGATTTTTAGTTTGTAATAAAAAAATTAAAAACTATATTTGAGAGAATTGCACTTTATAGAATTTTGATTGGTTTTCTAGTTTTTCTTTTCATTTTACGGTGGAAATAGCGACGGTCGAACCGGGAAACCAAACCGCATCGTCGTTTTAATGGAAAAGGGTAAGACAGTAATTACAATCACTTTCAGTTCCTAACAGACAGATTCTGGAAAGCAAAAAGCAAAACAAACACAAAGGGCACGAAGAAAAAAAAAACCACTTTTTTTTTGGGTCTTCGTTCCTTTCTTCATCGCGACTTCTGTCGAGAGAGAAACAATAGCCTCTCCGTAACCGCATTCTCAGCAGACCTAATGACTGACCCTGAGGTAAAAAAAATCCAATCTTTAAACCCTAATAACTCTTATCCGAAATTGAATAAAAAAACAAAAACAAAACTTCTCTGTTTCTCTTAGGTTTCGTTTCTCTTTACGAAATGATTTTATTTGTGTCTGATTTTAGTTTATGGATTCATATGTTTTGATCTGAATCAGTGTTTTTCGTGATGTGGGTTTTGTCCTGTCTTAATGAATGGTTCAATTTTTATTTAAGCAGAGATTAACAGCATTGAAGAAGGCTTACGCGGATACGATACTTAACACGGCCAAGGAAGCTGCGGCACGTGTGATGATTTCAGAGAGGAGAGCTCGTGGTTATCAGCAAGAGCTTGTGGCGGTTAGAGATGAGGCTGTCCGTACTTGTCTTAGGCTTAAACAGATGTATGATTCCAAGGTAATAATAGTTACAATGCTGATTCTTACAACTTTTATTATTCTTAGCTGTTTTTTAATGAGTTCTTTGCTTGTTCTCACTTCTATCAGATGGATTTGATTGATCAAACCTTTTTGACATTTCTGAGCTTTATTTACATCATTGAAAGTGTTATTGAGAATGGTTCTTGTGGAATGATTTCTCTTATGTACTTTAATTGATTTTTGTATTTTCTTAACCATTGAAGTATATCATATCTGATTTTAAATAGAATTCACACTCTCTATAAAATCTATAGTAGTTCATGATGCCATTCCTTTATCTCATGGTAGTGAGAAACCCAATGTGCAAAAACTTGTGTGAATCTGCCATAAATTTGATTGTTGATGGAAAACACAAGTGTGAGAAGCTGTTCTTCAATATAGTTGTGTAAATCACTGGTTGATAAAAGCTGTTTGACTTGATATTGTAGCACATCTTCTTGAAGATGGACTTCACAGATACTTGTGATGATTATACAGGTCAAAGAGGCAGAAGTGATGTATTTAACCAAGCAGCAAAAGATTGAAGAACTTGAAGCTCAACTTGGAGAAGCTGAAGATATAGTAGGAGAGCTAAGGATGGAGCTGCGAGAGTCTCGTTACCAACTCGAGAAATTGACAAAAAGTCGTCAAAGCAACGAGGAAAACAAGCTAAACGAAGTAGTTTCTTTAGCGTGTGAGGACTCTAGTAACCACGAGAGACCAACAGTAGCTAGTGGAATCAAACCACACTTGAGTGACAGAGATAACAGTATCAACAGGTGTTCTTATAAAGAGAATAAAGATCCTTGCCACCATCCTCTTCCCTCCATACTAACTAGACACAGAGAAGCTGAGGCGTTAGAGAAAGGAGATTTACCTGATGTGGAGTCATTGACGTCATTTAAAACAGAAGTAAGAAGAGAGGAGGAGAAGGAGAATGATATGGAGCTATTCACTACATCTGTGACGCCTTCAGAGAAACAGTGTGTCCAGTTCACAGTCAAGAGAAAGCGTAAGAAGGATGCAAGAAGCGGAAGCAGTAGCCCTGAAGGAGGAAGCTCTTCTTCGCAAGACGATGAGAGCAGAAACAGAAGACAAAAGACTGGAGAGAAAGACGTGTTCTTGGACTCCTTCAACACTGAATCATCTCGTGATAGTCGTCGTGTTGCTCAGGTCGCTCGTCAGGTTAGTAAATCTAAAACTAAGTAAAGTATCCATTGTTTGTTTCTTCTAGCTGTGACAGCAATATTTTGACATCTATTTTATTTGGTTTCTTTTGTTGGCGCAGCTTTTACCATTCACAGAGAAGAAAGTGTTGCAGGAGAACCAAAATGATGATGTTTCTTGAGTCACAAGTAACCTTGGAAAGTCCTATCATCAGTTGCGTTTGAACTCTCTGGATGGTTGATTAGAGAAGTTACCTGAATTAGTAAGATTGTTAACATCAATACACACTGTCAGAGGTTATAGACTAATGGAAAAGGCTAATTTTGAGTCGTTGACTTAGATGATTCCTTTACGCATTCGTTTTTTCTGGGTTGGTTTCTCTTGCTTGGGGGAGAACTTGAAGAAGCTTCTTCCCTCAATAAACGAAACATACTAACGTTAGAATACTGTTTTAACCTTCCAGCGAAGCTTCCAAAAGATGGTTGATAGTCTACATAAAATAAATAAAAAAAGAAGCAAATCAAGAGAATTCATTGTTGTTCACGAACACAATGTTTGACCACAGAAACACGTTTTGGAGTATTGGATATATTTTTGTGGCTAAATACTTTTTTTTAATGTATAGGGTCAAAAGATAGTATGGGCTCCAAATTTTACAGGCCCGGCTCTGGCTGCGGTGCTAGAAAATCCCTTTTCATCCAGGGAAGCAGAGCATAAGATAATCCATCATAAAGGACAACATAAAATTTTTTGAATAATTACATTCACTTTCACATAATCATGGAAGCAACTGTCCCACCCAAAACCGATATAGATTCTCCCTTGTATATGTTGGATGTAAATATGGGCCAAAGTAAACAAATATGTCGAAGCTAAATATGTCTTGGAAATAAATAAATAAATAAATATGTGGTAAAAAAGAAAAAAAATGTGAGAAACCAAATAAATTTGTCATAAATATATATATGTTTGGTCAAAATTTGTTTAGAATAAGTTTTTCAAAATTAATAAATATTATAGTTAAATCCATGCATCCTCATGGATATATTTTTATTCTTAAAGTAATATTTAAAATATAATATAATTTATAAAGATAGATGTTAATTATTATTTTCGGTTTTTGTATATAATATTAGTTGGAAATTTGTTTTTGATGAAATTTTACTATTCATATTATCCACTTGTTTTTGTTTTTAAAAGGTAACAGCATATTAAAAATTTTAATTTTAAACATTAATTTCATTGAAATTATTCTTCATTTTATCAAAAAAATATTATTTTGGAAATTTTGATATATGACTAAATTAAATTAGTTAACCTATATTTTCAAAATAATTTTTTATTTAATAAATAATACATAAGTCTTGTATTTTCTTAATTACCATAAAAATCATATATAAAATCATAGACAAGATAAATTATTGTATGTTTATATAAGAAATTAATATATAAATTCTAATTTGTTTGGGATCTATTATTTCATTCCAAAATTAATACCAAAACACACATAAACCTATTAAGATTTAGAAAGAAACATTTTCTTAATATTTTATTGAGATATTAATCTTATTTACATTTATCCCAAAAATAATATATGAACATATTTAGGTTTAATTGTTAAACTATTAATAAAATGGTCCAACGATGACTCTTATATAATATTTTTGTAGAGTGATTCTATTTTAATAGAGTAAATGGGATAAAAAGAAACAAATATGTGGATTCAATATGTGGTTAAGTGAAACAAATCTTTGAAAGGAAAAATATAACTGTAAGAAAATAAGTCAATATGTGTAAACGAAAAGAAATATTTGGGACACTAAATACATTGATTTTCTAAAAGTTTAGTCACCTATATATTCTATAGCTTTTCATAGTCTCTTCATTTGAAAGATCTATCAGTATTCTATTCAATACTAGTAACACAAATTAATAGAGAAAAAAAACAAAGATGGCTAAAACGACTTCTTCACTTGCTGTTCCCATCATCTTCCTTATGTTGTTTCTTTCAGGTATACATTCTACATTTATCTAAAGTTTTGTTCAAAAATATAGATTCAACATTTTCTATTTTCAGTTCAAATCGTTGGTACATGCTTCAAACGTTGTAGATTTGTAATTTATATTAACAATATTTACTTTTGTGATTTACTCATAGAAATATTCGAAAATTAATTACTGTATTCTTTCTTCATTAGCTAATATATGATCTTATGTTATAGTTCCGGGTTTTGATATCTCTCAATTCTGAACAACTTATTAAGCAAAAAAAAAGTCTAAGCAAATTTTATTTACTTGAAGTTAAAACCGACCTTGCATGATATAGTTTCGCAGAATGTGGAAGGATCATGTGTGGCAGTTATTGGAGTCAATTGCGTCAATTGCAGAATCAAGTGCTTCAACAATTATGGAAATCTTGCAACTGCCTCCTGTGATCGCTCGGGAGGTAGCCCTGAGTACTATAGATGTCAATGTACCTTTCCTTGTGGGCCTCCAAAGCATTTGAACCAAAACAAAGTATTTTAAAATAATATCTTCTTCAAAATGTATAAACATCACCCCTGGATTATAAAAAAAAAAATGTATAAACATAAATCCTAAGTTAAAATATCACAATTTATAGTTGCCACGGTTGTCATTATATAATAATTTTATTTCAGATTGGGACCCAAAGCTAAAACTCGTTGTAATTGTGGCCTGTGGGTGGTTTATTCAATCTGAAATTTAAAGTAATTTTATAAAATAATAGATCATCTATTATTTAAACATAAAAATTTACAATGCTCTTTCATATCCAGTTTTATTCAGCTTGTAATTTAAAATGTACAAGATTCCCGCCCACGCAACGATTGAAAATATTTTTTAACAAAATCTATACTATTAAAGCAGAATCCCTATTAGTATTATGTCCTTACTTTTTTAAGTTATTTATATTGCTATGCCATTGACATTTAATTTTAATAGCTATATTATTTATTTAAACTAAACATTTTTTTCTATATTTTTGGTAATTGATACTATCCATATTTTATAAATATTATTAATTCTAAATTTATGTAAATAATACATTTCATTTAATTTGAATATTATTTTGCTTGCTTAGTATTATTTAACAATCAAATTTGAATATATATATATATATATATATATATATATATGAAAATTAAAAATATTATTTACTATGTCATTTTTACTTTTTGAACCTTCAAAAATATTTTAAAACTTAATATAAAATTAAATGTTACATCTAAAATAAACAGAAATAACTTTCATAAGTTATTAAAAGCGAAAAGAAATTATATTTTCATATCAATAAATTTTATTTTTTCTATTACCATTATATGTTGGATTGTAAATATGGGATAAGTAAAAAAATATGTCGAAACTAAATATGCCTTGGAAGTGAATAAATATGTGGTAAAAAGAAAAAAAATGTGAGAAATCATATAAATCTGTCATAAATAAATAATTTTTAGTCAAATTTTTTTCGGGATAATTTTATCAAAAATAATAAATACTATAGTTAAATCCACGCATCCGCATGGATATATCTTTATTCTTAAAGTAATATTAAAATATGAAATAATTTATAAAGATAGATGTTATATGTTAATTTTGCTTTTTGTATATAATATTAGTTGGAAAATTTTATATTTACTGAAATTTTATTGATGGAATTTTACTATTCATATTATCCACTTGTTATTGTTTTTAAAATGTAACAGCATATTAAAAAGTTTAATTTTAAACATTAATTTCATTGGAATTATTTTTAATTTATCAGAATTGTTTTTTGAAAATTTGTATTTTCGAAATTTTGATATATGACTAAATTAAATTAGTTAATACTATATTTTCAAAATAATAATTTATTTAATAAATTATACATAAGTCTTGTATTTTCTTAATTACAACAAAAAATGTATATAAAATCATAGACAAGATAAATCATTGTGTTTTTATATAAGAAATTAATATATAAATTTTAATTCGATTTGGGGTCTATTATTTCATTCCAAAATTAATACGAAAATACATAAAATCTTTTAAATTTAGAAAGAAATCTTTTCTTAATATTTTATTGAAATATTAGTCTTATTTACATTTATCCCAAAACTAATATATGAATATATTTAGGTTTAATTGTTAAACTATTAACTAAATGGTCCAACTATGACTCTTATATAATATTTTTTTAGAGTGACTCTATGTTAATAGAGTAGATGGGATAAAAAGAAACAAATATGTGGATTCAATATGTGGTTAAGTGAAACAAATCTTTGAAAGGAAAAATATATCTGTAAAAAAATAAGCCAATATGTGTAAAAGAAAAGAAATATTTGTGACACTAAATGCATTGAGTTTTTAAAAGTTTGGTCACCTATATATTCTATAAATTTTCATAGTCTCTTTATTTGAAAGATCTATCAGTATTCTATTCAATACTAGTAACACAAATTAATAGAGAAAAAAAAAACAAAGATGGCTAAAACGACTTCTTCACTTCTTGTCCCCATTATCTTCCTTGTGTTGTTTCTTTCAGGTATACATTTATCTAAAGTTTTATTCAAAATATATATTCAACATTTTCTATTTTCAGTACAAATCGTTGGTACATGATGCTTCAAACGTTGTAGACTTGTAATTTATATCAACTATATTTACTATTGTGATTTACTCATAGAAATATTCGAAAATTAATTACTGTATTTTTTTCTTCATTGGCTAATATATGATGTTATGTTATAGTTCCGGGTTTTGATATCTCTCAATTCTGAACAACTTATTAAGCAAAAAAAAAGTCTAAGCAAATTTTATTTACTTGAAGTTAAAACCGACCTTGCATGATATAGTTTCGCAGAATGTGGAAGGATCATGTGTGGCGGTTATTGGAGTCAATTGCGTCCATTGCAGAATCAAGTGCTTCAACAATTATGGAAATCTTGCAACTGCTTTCTGTGATCGCTCGGGAGGTAGTCCTGAGTACTATAGATGTCAATGTACTTTTCCTTGTGGGCCTCCAAAGCATTTGAACCAAAACAAAGTATTTAAAAATAATATGTTCTTCAAAATGTATAAGCATGAATCCTAAGATCATGTTTATTGGGATAAACTCTTACATGAATTCTTAGTCAATAAATTTTTTAAGAAAAAACATAAAAACGTAAAAGAAAAGAGGGAAGAAAGAAAGAGAGAGAAAGAAAAGAAGAAATGAGGCAGAAACAACCACCCATCACTTCCCTAGTCAACTGATTTGTGACACATGTCGTAAGAAACGTTGTTTGGTACTCTTAATTAAGAGTGATTTAGTGAAATACCCATATTTGGAGTTATAATTAGAGTTTTACCCATGATTTGACATTATAAGTCAAAACACTACAATTAAAACTTGTTTTGCCTAAAATAACCTTGTAAAGCATTAAATTTCTCTTTATCTTCTCACGGATTCTTTTTCTTTTTCTGACATTCTCTCTCACTCTTTTTTTTTTCATTCGTTAACATTCATTTTCCTCTCTCACATGTTTTTTTTTTCTTCATTTTTTCTCAACGATAACATACTCTTTTTTTATTTCCACTTCTTTTCTTTTTGAATTCACTCAGTTCGATAGAGAAATTGAAACTTCAACAATATAAATTTTTTTACTTATAATACACAACGCATGTATTGACATCTACGAATTTATTAACAGTTAACACATCTGATAACACTTATAGTATATGTTTTTTGAACAGCTAACACAAATGTTAACAGCTACAGAAATTGTTAACAGTTACTGTTTCTGTTAATACATCTGGTAAATGTATTTGTTAACAACTAACACATCTGTTAACATCTACAAAATTTGTTAACTGTTAATGTCTTTGTTATTACATTTGGTACATGTATTTGTTAACAGTTAACACAAGATACAAAAATTGGTTAACATGTCACAAATGGTAACTCTATAAACTATATGTTAAGATACTTATTTGATATCAAGCTCAATGTTATTTGTAATGCCTTAATAAATGTTTCAGCTGTAACTTTAACACATAGATATAATATTTTCTTTAAACCGAATAACACTAGAAAACATAGAAATGAACATAATTAGAAAAACAAATGAGATAAAACTAGAAAAAACAATAACGAAACATACATGAGATTTAAAAGGAAATGAGGGAAAGAGAATAAATTAAAAGAGATAAGGGAGAAAGAGAGTTAAAAAAGTTGTTTCAGAAATTAAAGAAGCTGGCACATCTAGACTAGGAGTGTAAGAGGAGAGAGGGAGACAGAGAGAAAATGGCAATTTCGTCATGTAAAATAAATGTGTCACATCATGGGTAATCCGCTAATATAAATCCTCATTTGAGGTGTATTAGCAAATTATCTCCTTAATTAACACACATTCCTTGTGTGTTTCTTCTTTTTTTCTTTTATTTTTAATTGTAAATAGTGTAAGATATCTGATCAAGAGTCATTGATAAACATGCTCTAAGTTAAAATATCACAATTTATAGTTGCTACGGTTGTCATTATATAATAATTTTATTTCCGATTGAGACCCAAAGCTAAAATTCGTTGTAGTTGGATGTTTTTTTGGGTGGTTTATTCAATCTGAAATTTAAAGTAATTTTATAAAATTAAAATAATAGATCATCTATTATTTAAACATAAAATTTACAATGCTCTTTCAAATCCAGTTTTATTCAACTTGTAATTTAAAGTATACAAGATTCCCACCCACACAACGATTGAAAATATTTTTTTAACAAAATTATAGTTAAAAAAAAGGAAACTGAACATATACTGTTATTATAATAAAATTTACAACCAAACTCAATAAATTAAGTTGAAATATAAAAAAAAAATTAATAGCTTACATAACAGATGATATGTACCCACTTTTATTTTATTTGATTTTCCTGAGTTCTTGTAGCGGAGTCCTCGCTAAATCAATTGTGTAGAGAACTACATCTTAATAAACACTCAATATTCTCCTGAACATCTTTTTATTTGGTCCTTTGTTGGCGCAGGTTTTACCATTCAGATTTCAGAGAAGAAAACGTTGCAGTTGATAAAATTTCTTTTGCTTGGGGATAATTTGAAGAAGCTTCCTCAGTAGATACCTCGGTCCTGATCTATAAAACAAACATTTAACCTTGCAACGAAGCTTCCAAAAGATGGTTGACTATTAGAAAAAATAAGCAAATCAAAAGAAGTCCTTATTGTTCACGAACACAAGGTTTGACCACAGAAACACGGTTTGGAGTATGACATGTTTGTGTATATAAACACAACAGAGGAAACTAGAAACAAACACAAACTTGAAATCAATTTTCACTTTGATCACATACAAAAAAAAACCAATTCCTTTCTGATTTAAAGCTTTTTAAAAAGGATACTATTCATAATGAACGGAGCATCGTGGGCTGACCAGTGGGACAACAGCAGCACCGCCGTCGTCAGAAGCGGTGGAGGAGGTGGAAGTCCGTCGAACTCAAACACGGCTAAGTACAAGGAGAAATTTGGACATGGACTAGACAAGACAAAAGCTGTGGCTTCTTCGGGTTTTAAAAAGCTCAAGACTGGTTCTGCCGTTGGTTTTCGTTGGGTCAAGGACAAGTATCACAAAACCACAAACAAACATTGAACATTTTAATTCTCCTTGTAAATTTTGAAACTATTCATTTGGCTTTTTTGTATTCATGTTATTAAATTTAATTTTTTTTTGTTCTTGTAAATTTGAATTGCTCACCTTTTAATTCATTTTATAATCGTGCAAATATACCATAGTAAACGACTTAGTGTTTGAATCATTTTTAAACATATTTGTGATTTGGAGAGTTTGAGAAACACCTTGAAAATATCATAAAATCAAGTGTGTTTTCTTGTTTGTTTTAAATATACCGTTAATTTTAGTAAAAGGTCTTTGTTAGTTCTATTAAAATTGTAGAATAACGAATAGAATAACGAATAGAATAACGAATTTAAAACGCAGTTATGTAAAAGAAGCATGGTTAACATAATTTGGGTGATGGAGGCAAAACCTTAACTAACAATTTCAGTTGATGTTCCTCATCTTACGACAAGACTCATCTAAAAAAAATGAATGAGCTTTTCCTTAAGTTCACGTAACAACTTTTTTTTTATGAGCATCATGGTTGACAAAAGCCGCAGAATAGTGGATGCATTCCATTATATAGTGAAATCGAACCAGGTGCATAGTGTTACGGGAAGAAAAAAGCGAAAATATGAAAACATTTAACAATGTTTTATTTTTGACAACATACTGTATAAAAACTGAATCACCTAATTTTCAATATTTTCAATGATGCTCACGAGGCAACTCGAAGCTGACACAATGGACAAATGTGATCGGTCGCGAACCAGTGTGCGATACATGCATCATCAAACTCATGTCCACAGGGTATCATCAAATAGTGCAACTGTGATTGACGAGAGAGACACCTTTGTTGTATATTTTCTTGGTTAAGGACATGACCACGAGCTTCCTTACCACCCTGATTGGAATATTACTATTGGTAGCCTCATCATCATCATCCTCAAATTCATCAACTGAAGGTGGAAGAAGCCAAACACAAAGTAAACCACAGAGACAGAGCACAATCTCTGCTATAATCACGAAGTCAATTCAATGACACAATGATTGGCTTCTTCAGTCAATAAAAGCAAAGTCTCTTCTTGAGGGAAACATGCTTCCATGTTGTAATTTACTGGCAAGTCCTTGGCCTACGGTGAAGTCCTCCGCCAACCACGTAAACGAGAATGTTCTTTCAGAATCTTTCATGTCCTCGTGCCATGTGACCATGGCTGCGCATGCTTTGATTGTGCCAGCATCCTAGGCTGAAGGGTTACGGTCGATCTCATGCCTGAAATACAGGTCGCCTCTCATAATGAAAAACGATATCTAGTTTCTTAGGTTTTTTGCTTTGTTCTGTTTGATTGCAGTGATGAATTGTAGAATATAATATGGGCGGGGTATTTATAGGGCTACACTGTTTAGTCTAGGATCTTTGAAACCTAATTTATTTAGGTTACTATAAATTTATGAGATATGTGAGAGTAGATTAGCTAAACAAAGAGAATAAGAGGGTTTAGTGAAGATTTAGATGAGAGATTAGAAAGATATTAAGAATGGAGGAGAAAATGTTGAGAGATAGAATGAGATTGTAAAGATGAAAGAGAGTAATAATGTTTCATTGATTTCACTAATGGTATAAGTATAAAATATATAGATTTATCTTTCTCGAGCAACCAAAAATGATCAGATTTGCTGTTCACCGTAAGAGCATTCACATCAATGAACCCCTTCTTGGGGTTCATTGATTCAATTTTTAATATTAAAATTTTTCTATTTTTTTTTTATTTTTTTTTTTAAAAAAAATAGACGAATCGTGGGTCGCCACGTGTTCCTGGGCCCGCGCTACAGTAGTAAACCGGGTTCACTGCAGAGAACTCTTAAGGGACAGGTTTATTACTATTCACTATTTTAATTTTTTTTTAAAAAAAAAAACGTGTGAACCCCCATCTGAACCCCTTGATGGAGGTGCTCTAACAATCTTTCTAGTAGAATCCTCTTGAACTTAATTTCTTGAATTCTTTTACTGCACTTCACTATATTTTCTAGCATTTCACATATTTCACCGCACTTCTGTCAACTCAATGTATATCCTTCATTTCATCTTTCATGACAATATTTTTTACTTCAACTCAACAGTTATTTTTCTTTTCGTTGATATAATTCCAGTTTAATTTTGACTTTATAAGTTTCTTTCCAATTACTCTACTTTTCTAATAACTTCTTAAACCTTTTAGAAAATAATTTTTCCTTTTATGATCATGACACTATTATAACATGATTGCTATTTTGAAAATGCCTTTACTTTGTATGTTATATTACTTTTTGTATCATTGTAATTTAGTTATTCATCAAATTCTTTGTCATATGCGAGATATTCTCATAAAGCTTTTATTCTCCCAATCTTTTGTTTTATTCTTCCAAAATATCTTATATACAATTGATATTATGGTTTAACATAAAGGTAAAAACAAATAAGAACTAATTTGCTTTCCATCGTTTTCTTTTGTTTTCATTTGATATTTTTGCAGGAATTATTTCTGAATTTTACAAGATTCAATTGTTCTGTAATCTCTTTTCATCAGACTCACGCATATCCTCAATCTGTAACACTTGGGGTGAGGATAATAATGATCTCCTGAAGTCCGTTTTGGTGGACAGTAGGAATCGCTCACAATGTAAAGTAGTTTGCATAGAGCTAGGGGCAGAGGTACTTGGAAGGTAAAGATCAGTTGATCCCACTTAATTTAAATTATCTATAGTTTTTTATAAAGTTTATAGCATTGATCCCATTACAAATTTGTTACTGATCCCTATATAATTTGTAATCCATGTTATTCCATCTAAAAAAAATAAAAATATATATTTTACTTTTAAGAAAAATCCATAAATAGTTGTAGCTACACAATAACTAAAGTTAGATATCATATATTTGTGTTTATTTCTTTTATATAAATTGTTGACCATACCAAGAAGTTATAATTGAAATTCATAATTATATACTTCTCTTCTCTAGGGGTGGGCACGGATCGGATATCCGGGTTTTTTAAGGTATTTGTGATTTGATTCGAATGTTACGGATATCTAATTTTGGTATTTGCTTTGCTTCAAAAAAATACGGATATCCGGAAAAACGGATATCCGGAAAATAAATAGATATTTGCGGATATTTACGAATATTTACGGATATCTCATCCATTTTGATTAATACAAATAATCTTAAGATTTTGATACAAATTTGCTCTGCAAAAATATTTTTTTGCATGATATATAAAATAAAACTTAAAAGAACTAGTGAATTTATATATTTTGTAATTTTTTTAAGCTTAAGTTACAATTATAATAACACAAAATTTAAGAAAAAAAATATAATTGTCATAATTTTCTTTCTTTCTTTTTATGTAATACTTTTATATAAATAATAATTTGAATAAAATTGTTCAAAATCATATGCTAGAATAATAATTATATAATTTTATACATTTAAAATGTTAAATATAATCAAGATATATATATATTTATATATTTACGGATCGGATCGGATATCCGCTTCCTAAAATTTTACTATTTGTGATTTGCTTCGATTTTAACGGATATTGAATTTTAGTATTTGCTTTGATTCGAAAGTTTACGGATATCCGGAATTTTCGGATCGAATCAAAACGAATAACGAATCGAATCAAATATAACGGATAAAATGCCCAACCCTACTCTTCTCTATGTTAATTCTGGATAGTTTTTATAGTTTTACATTTTTGATATATTAAAATAATTTTTGATTAATTCAGATTTTAATATAATTAAAATTAGATAAGATAACTTAAGCCAAGTATTTTTTTTTTCAATATTTCCATTGATTAGATAAAATATAGTACAAGATTAACAAGCTATTACATAGTTTTGAGTGTTCATTCTACCGGTTTTTTAGTTGATTAACATGGTTTACAAAAATGCTAGAGATTTTGTGATATGATAAACAATTGTCCTTCAAAATATTTAAGATTTCATGCACTATAGATGATGCATCATTCATGTAAAAATTTTGTGCATTTCTTCTATCGCTATGTGATGAAAACTTTTAATTAACTTTGACTCTGATTTTAAAAAATCTAGCTCTGTCAATGCATAGAGCCCACTTTTGACCTTGACGGTAGAGTGTATTCTACCACTTTCCAGCTACTCCTTTAATGAACACTCTGGCTCAGATTGAATGAGTAAATGGTTTTAAAACCAATGATTCTCTTAGCTGCCTCATTTTCTACAATGTTGACAACTTCCCCATTAATCTTCCACTGCTTTTTCTTGCCATCCAATGAGAACCAAAGACTTCTTTCCTCATGCCTAGACCATGTTTTCCTAACAAAAAAAATAACCACTCATTTTCTCTGTAGAAAGCTGATTTTTTCAAGCTTTATCAACCATGGATCCTAGCAAACATTTCAAGCTCCTTGATGAAACATGTGAAATTTAAAGAGATGTTCTTAGGAGCAAGGTAAAGACTTATCAACTCTTGTCTATTTGATGTAACCTAAACCATACGTGTGTAGACTTGGTGGGATTATCTGACTTGTGACCAACTCTTTAACTAGACCCCATTCAAGAGGAGGATGCTCCATACCACCATACCTTTTACAAGGCCCGCAAATACCATAATTCATATTTATACAGTATAGTTTTACATTATATAATAATATATAGTATTTTAGGATTTTAATAATTGAGTTTAGGATTTAGTGATTATGCTTTAACATTTTCTTAAAGGTTTAGAATTGAGTTTTGAAGGATGTAGAATTAATTTCTGACGGGTACAAAATAGTTTCTAAAGGGTTTAGAATTGATTTATGACGGATACGAATATTTTTTTGAAGGATACAAAATTAATTTTCTGACGTATTAAGAATATTTTTCTGAAGTGTTCATAAACAACTACAAGCAGTTTTTGAAGAGTTCAAAATTATTTTCTGAAGCGGTCATAAATATTTCTGAAGGGTTCAAAATATATTTTTGAAGGGTTAAGAAATGAATTTTAATGGTTTAGAATTGTTTTCTAAAAGGTTTATATTTTTCTGAAGGGTTTAAAGAGTTCTGGCGGGTTAAGAATTTTTTCTAAATTCATAAAATTTTCTGAAAATTTTAGAATTGATTTATAAAAGGTGGATCAATAATTGATTTTTTGAATGGTGTATAATTGATTCAAAGATATTTCTATTCATTTTTAAATTTAAAATGTTATGACCCTTATATATAATAATCTAAAAATGTTGATTCCTTAAATCATCTACTAAACTCCAATTTTCCGTTTAATGATATTTTAATGCGATCTCTTGCTTATGAATCAGATCATCAATTGCATATGGAACCACACATTTCACAAGTTGTCTATCGTGCATGTGATATGTTGGGCCAAGAGGACATTTTGTCACAATTTTATCACAAAAAAGTTTTCAAAACGTTTGGCTCCAAGATTTATGTAGATAAATCTACAAACTTGGAATGTCTCGGATCGTTAATGGTTCTAGCTCCTGTAATCGTCTCTGACGATCTTTCATCCTGGTTTCACATATTAGAGTAAACCTCTTATCATTCTCTCTTCAACTCTGTTGCGAGAGCAAGACTAAGTTCTCAGGTATCTCACAAACTACATGAGAGAAATTGCATACACAGTCAATGTGTATACACCAAAACCTCGACAGAATCTGGAGGAAGTAGCTTAGTCCGTACAAGCTAACAAAACAAGAAACAGTGTCTTTGTATTGACCACAAAACAAAAAGGCATGAACAAAAACTTAGATGTGAAATATTAACAGACAATGCTAGCTAAGGTCTTGGCTCTATGTACTTCAAAGGAAAGAAGAAAATTGTTCAGATTCTGATTTCATCCGTTTTGAAGATGGAAAGTCATTGACAGAGGAGGAATCATCATGACTTGATGATGACGAGGAAGATGATGGTGATGATGTATCAGTATCTTCTCCAAGCTTTCTCTTGTTAGAATGGCTTAAGGTTTTGCACTCCTCTGCTTCATTTCTCATTATAAGTTGTTTTATTCGCTTTACATCTGCAAGCTTCACTGGTTTTAACAGGAAATCCTCTGCTCCTTCCTTCAAACATCTGAAAAAAAAATAGAGAGGATAAGTCACTTAATTTAGATCACAGTGTATACAAAAATATTATCTACTTTGTATTGTTACACATTTACAGAATCACTTACTGTTCTATACGAGTTAAGATGTTCTCAGATGACATGATCACTACAGGTATTTCTCTGAACGCAGAAGATTCCTACACATATCAATATATTTGTTTCAACATTAGAGAAACCCTTTTTTTTTTTGCTAAAATCATTAGAGAAGACTTATTCTTTTTTTTTTTGGTCAAAAGAGAAGACTTATTCAAAATTTGTTTTCATATTGTGAGAAAATCAAAATCTATTACTAATTATTACCTTAATCTTCTTGAGAAGATCATATCCTGTTAGTCCTGGCATTGAGTAATCGGTCACTATTAAATTCACCTTCAAATCCTGTTATACGAAAGATCACAAAAAAATACACTTCAACAACAAAAATAAAAGCAGATCTTATTACTACCAAAACAAATTAACTAAAATAAAGTCTCATTATATTTTCTTTCCTTAAGGATTTCTCAGTAACCAAACAAATTTGTACCTTAAGATCAGAAGCATTTGTGTTTCCATCTAAGCCAAGATACTGCAAAGCTCTAGTCCCACTCTCTACAGTCGTCACTGAAATAAAAACAGAGAATATTAGGCAAAGAAACAAAACCCTAAAAACAGAGAGACAGGAGATTTATTTTACCTTTGCAAGAAGAGATTCTTAGCAACCTCTCAATGACTTTACGATCCACAATACTATCGTCAACAGCTAGAACATGTAGTTCAGGAGAAGTAACACTCAAATCTCCACCGGCGGGAATCTCCATCCTCATGACCTCACCAACAGCCATTTCTCTAACTCAGAAAAGAATGCAAGATTGGGTTTTAAAGAAAACGAAGAAGCTTAGGATTAAAGAGAAAGAAAGAAAACTCCAGAAATCAATGTGATGTGATGGAGGAAGAAAGGGAAAAAAGTGACATAGATATAAGAGGTGGGGTTTCAGTAGAGAGAGAGATACGGAAGATCAGATGTTGCTGGTGAGATCTTTGAAGAGGAAACAAAATCTTAAGTTGGGTCAAGTGTCAGAAAAAATAAAACACATGCAGTTATAGTAAATCTTTAGTGTCTTGAAGGTCAAAATCTTTGGGCACCGAATCTTTTTTTAAGATTTCAAAGATCTTTGTTTGGTCTGTTTCTTTCAGTCCGACAGCGACCACTCTTTCATGACGTGGAACTTTCCTTCTTATTTTAGTACTTACCTCACAATATTATCTTTTTTTTTTAATTTTTAATTTATTTTATTTCTTTATTGAGATGTTATTATATATTCAGTCCCCTAAGTTAGACCAATTAATTTGATCTTCATTTTAAAATAATAACTTATGGGAGGTACACTCTTCGTTTTGAATTACCCTATATAATATAATTTTTGATGATAGTTCATTGATGCTCTACTGATCTCAATCCAAACAGTAATTTGATAACCTTAAACTATGCTCAAATTATGAATACTACGTTGATATATAATATATTTTACTAGTAATCTTGTTTACTTATTTATTTATTAAGATACATTATTACTAGGTAGTGCCAAGTTTCTCTTAAAAATAAATTGTTTTCGACAAAAGGGTCAATTTGTTAATAGTTTTCAGTTGAGTGTCCATTATTAAATTGATTTATGTGCAGTAAATGCACTCTGTTTAGTGGACCATTGTGTGTTTTGTGAATCTGATTTGCTTTGGACAAAATCTTTAGAAAATAAAATATGGACAAATTAGGGTGGACGAAGATCCTTTATGTCTCTATTTCAACATCTTCTATCCAATTGGGAGAGGATAGACAACACAACACAAGATTTGGTTTCAAATTAATTAGACTCATTCATATAGATTATGTCGATATACATAGCAAATGTATATTTTGTAAACAAATTACAGATATAAAGTATAAACGTATACTACAGATCCGTAAAGAATCACTATAAAATAGAAACTAAGATAAGACATGCGTCTTGCGCATGGTGAATATATGTAATTAAAATATAATATTTTAGTATTGACAAATTTAAAATTTACATATGATTGTTTTTGTATGTATTTGAAATTTAAGAATTTTGAAAATTTTATATAATTATCTATACGTAGGATCATAAACAATTTTAATTATAAATGTAGATCAAATCTTAGAATTTAATGGATCTGTTTTCATATATCTTTTCACTTTTCAATGTTCGAGTGATGGAAAATAAATGGAGTGTTACTGGGCTTGATCGATAGAGTATTAGCAAGTTCCCTAATGTTTTTTAAGAAGCAATTGATAAAATATCTGCATTTAAAATATATAAAGTTTCAAAACTAATTTATTATAATTTATTTATCTGTCTAATAATATTAGAAAATTATATTTTTTACAAATTATTATTTTCAAAAATAATTTATAAAAAAATTATGTTAATTTTTAAATTATTTTTAAAAACAATATTTTAAATTTTTCAAATACAAATAAATAATTTAAAATTAATTATGGTCATGATTTAACATAACCATAATGATTTAAAAAATTAAAAAAATAAAAAATTAAAAATTAACAAATTAAAAAGAACTCAGTTTTATATCATGATTTAACAATTTAAAAATTAATTATGGTTCTGAGAAGTTTACGTTCACGTGTCAGCCTTATTTATCTTCCATTTTTCTCTTGCTATGTTTTTTTATATTTTGGTTAGTACTCGATATAAATATTTATTTTGAATTTTATTCTCATTTCGTTTGTTTTAGAAAATACTTAAGATTTAAAATAATTAAAGAGATACATACTTAGGTTAAGATCTGCACTTTATGCACAATAAGTATTTTATATTTATTATTTATTTTATATTTTTCTGCATATTATAAATAATAAATATATATTAAATAACTAAGAAATCAGTTACTATTATGTAATAAATTGGCGTATGCATATAAATTTAACTATTACTCTTGTTTATTCACAATTAGGGTAAATAAATCAAAATAATCAATCTTATATATTGTATATGATATATAATTAAATTTAAATGATATAAACATAGTAATATAACACACTTTTAATA
>CAKOAT010230709.1:547369-618450 GCA_932364175.1 Eruca vesicaria subsp. sativa | reverse complement strand
TCATATTTGTGTAACAAAACTTTACACTAGCGAATGTTTTTTAATGTGAGTTTTTTTAGTAGTTTCAATAATTTATGATCATTTAAAAAAAACAATGACATATTTCAAAATTAAAATATTAACTTTTCAATATATGTTCAAGGCAAATATCAAAATATAAGTATGTATTTTCATACGATGTATAGTTTAATTAAAATGATATTAAATATATATAAACTAAAATTATTTCTTCATATGGTCTTATAATCATTATATTTTAGTATAGAGAAAAAAATTAAAATCTTAATCTTAAAAGTTTAGGTGGGACTTTTAACAGTTTTAGTAATTCATATTCATTTTGAAAAATTCGAAATACAACATACACAAAAAAAATCTAGATTTTTCTTATATGATTAATGTAATTGTGTAATTTATTTTAAATAATAAAGAAATAAACAAAATGAAAAAGTATACAGATTGTTATCAAATCTTTATTGTTTAAAATCATTAATTTTCATATATATATTTTGATCACATTAGGTAATTCCGTAGGTTTTATTTAAGGAAAGCATGTGAAACAATAAATATTTGATATATGCGACCAACTATAGCCTACGGAATATTATATTGGTAGAGAATATTATTTTTAAACTATATATTATATCACATGCTCTAGAATCCTTGAGATTTGAAAATAGAAGCCAAAGAGCTATGCCACGTAAGATTGAGGTTATTTTTAATTCTTATAAACTTAAGGTTACAACTTTTTAAATGATTCTCAAATAATATATAGGGGATAAGACTTGGCAACACAGGTTATATGATTATCTCTGTACCGATTTTCCCCTTTTAGTGTAGGATCATTTAGGTAGACTTGGACCATATTACGAAAAACATATTATTAGGAAAAGATTGCTATCTAAACTAGACCATGTTGATTTTTGTATAAAACTAACATGTTTCTTTAGAGGTTTTTATCATGCAACAAAAGTAATATAGTAAAATTCAAAATAAAGTAATGGATTTCCTTCTTTCGTTTTTTTTTTCCATTTAAACTCTTTAGTGATTTTTTAGATTGACCGTGATTTGTGAAGCCTTTTTGGACCAAATCTAAAAAGTAAAATCTGTAAAAGTTGTGGAGGAGGATCCTTCATAAAGCTTAAACATCTTGTAGCCAATCGTGAGAAGATATAGGCAACATAAAATAATTTAGTTTCTTAGATTAATAACCATGCAACTTCGTGGATATCGATTTGATAGGTATCCCAAAAAGAAATCCAAAATACGATGGCCTTCACGTTTGAGTTGTTAATAAATACGATGGCCTTCACACCTAACAGCTTCGATCCAAAATACATGGATTAATGCTTACAGAAACGAGTCAATTAAAAGTTGAGGAGAAAGAAAAGTAAAATATTGAGATGTTTTCCACATGTTAATTATTAATTTATTTTTTTGTTGCCTGTGTGGTGTAAGAACATCACTGAAAAAGTGAAAAGAAAAGAAGAAAGAAAACATCAATATGTTTCACATTTTCTCACTTTAACAAAAGCTGGCTCAGTTTCAGAATAAATTATCATTGCAAACAGATCTTACTTTCCAAAAGGTTGTCTTATTTTCTCTAGATGTTGATGTCTTATTATGTTAAAATATTATCACTGCAGTTTTCATTGGAATAAATCTAACTTGTCAAGCTCTCTTTTACGGTGACAGACAGAGCAAGAAGACAACAACCGAGAATCAATTTCTATCTTAACAATTATAGTGAAAGAATATAACTAATTGATATACTATACAGATCATATCAAGGAACGTTTAGGCGTTGGTGATACAGCAGCTACGTACAAGAGAAAATGTTCCACCAGGATTTGGAAAACAAAGAGCACTTGACGCTGCTGAAAAGTTCGTGAAGGCTGCCTCGCTTGTGCAACAAATGTTACTGCATGTGCTGTGTACAATGCTGCACTAAGCTCAATGATCAATGTGACCTTGTCTTCACCGCGATTACTTGCATCGCTTGCTTTGAATGTTGCACAAGTATTTGTTTGTGCCTGTGGTGGAGAAGACTAGTTCTAAAAATGATTTTAAAAAAGCTTCAAAGTAAGTTTGTATAGTTACGTTACACGCAACATTTAATTTATTTACGGCCTGGTCATATATAAAATCCTTATAACTTCAGGAGAGAAAGTGTAAAGAACAGACAAATCCATGTGTTTTCCTTCAACTACTTGCTGGATGTTGATCTCTTAAGCCATTTTTATACAATAAATTATGTGATTTTGGTGAATCAACATTCAACAAAGTCCTCAAAGATGGGATCAAGTGTTATATAAATGGTGATTTCGAGGGTTTATGGAAACTTGAACCCAAATTTTTATTTGCTGGCGTATTGCTGGCTTCAGGTATTTGTGTTTACTGTGTCTTTAAAAACACGGGACCACTATGATCATCTGTATCTCCTGATACTATTCAAGGAGATAAAAGATCATCGACAAAAAAAGAAAATTTTCTTGGTGCACACACATACATGTTCTTATTTATATATATGTCTTTTGAAACATGAAGGTTTGTTTTCATATTTGTCTGAACTAACTTAACTTTTGTGGTGTGTTGATCTCTATTTGATCATGTAAATTTTTGATTTTGGTGGGTACAGATTTTTAGTTGGGTTCAGAAAAAACTTAATGGAAAGAAACATGAGTTAACTTCAGGTTCTTATGAGTAAATATTCTTATACTAAGAAGCAACTTTGGATAGATTATTGACCTGTTTGCTGATGTATATATAGCTCAAGAATTATCAGGACCTGCTTTGAGTAAAAGTTGGTCTCAAGACGAAGAAACCTTTCTAGCCATTGGTACACTTGGAAACAGCCTCTGCTCCAAGGAAGAAGAAGATGATGAAGTAGATTTTAGCAAAGATCTCACTGCGGTCAACACAGATGTTACTATCAGGAAGAAGAAATCACTCTCTTTTCTTCTCAAGAAGATGTTTGTTTGCACAAGTGGCTTCAAGACTCCACCTCCTCTTCTTGATTTGTCTAGAGGAGATTCATTTCCCAATACACCTATGGAAAAGGTACTATACATTGATCAAATTATCCAGTCACTACTTATTATTGCAAGTGAACTACAAAAGTTTTATGTTGCTGTGTTTGTGTGCAGATGTTAAGGACAATACTCAACAAGAAAATACATCCACAACGTTCAAATGCTATAGCAAAGAAGTATTTGGAGAATCATAAAATTATAGAAGAAGCTCGTTCAAGTGTTGACGCCGACAAATGGGTCAAGACTGATTCTGAATGTAAGATTTTCTAAATATTTTTGATGTATTTAAGTATGTAAGCAAGTGTGTATGACTGGCTTTATTGTAGTATTTAGTTAGATCAAAAACATATAATAAACATCATAAAGGACAAATAAAATGCAGAAAATGATGAGTATAAGAGCCTTTCTAGATAGATAGATAGATAGATAGATAGATAGATAGATAGAAAAATGTTAAACAAGAATAATGGTAATAGGGAAGCTTAATTCAATTTTCGTTGATGATTACAGATATTGTCTTGGAGATGTAGACATCAACCAACAAGCTAAATGGACCTGACTGATTCTCATGGTACAAAACCAAAATGTTTACTTATTAATATGTGATTCTTTTTTCTTTTTATAAAATATGAAAATTAGGAAAACATGATTACTGATTTAAGAAAAACAACCAAAACATTTATGTTTCAGGTATCAAATGAGTGGTGTAAGCTCAACTGTTCAAAATATGATGATGGTTATGAAATATCTTTTGGTAATGACAGTTTACAGAAGTGTATATTTCTTTCGTTTTTTCTTGTTCCTCATCTTCCATTATATTTTCTTTCAGATTTGAATTTGTTGAAGAAATTTGTTTGCTCTTGTGTACTGTTGTTGTAACTACAAATTTGTTGTAACTTTATCAATATGTAAAAGAAGAGAATAGATTTACGGAGTTTTAAATAAAAGTGGTTCCTTTTTTTTTCTTCACACTTACAGTGAGGGGTTCACCCAAATAGAAGTGCCAAGTTTCAGCCATTGGTATGCGATGAAGACGTGAAACGTTACCAGACGGAAGCAAAAAGTAGATACTTGTGCTCACTGCTCTGTCCACCTTGACTGCACAGATTCAAACAAAACATAGAAAGAAACAAACTTTTTTTTGGTAAAAATAAAGAATCAAACTTTCGAGATGATCTGTAATAACTCCCAACAAGAAACTTGAAATGTTGGTGAAATGAACAGTTTTGTAGGTTGTTGAAATAGTGGGATCCAGACACAAATCAAGTACATTTTTTTCTATCAAAAATCTAAATTTGGATCTAATTACTACAATATACCCAGTAAGATTACAAAACAAGAGTGAGTGAGAAAGAGAGAGAGAGTTACAGGTGGGAGGGAGATGAGAGGTGGAGAGGATAACAGAAGAGTCTCTGAACGTTTCATAGAAAAAGCCACCTTCTGGGTGAGACCTCAGATTCAGCTTCTTCACGATTTCTGAAGACTTCACCATCTTAGAAGATACTTACTCACCGATCTCTCACTCTCAAGCTTTCTCTAAACTCCAAAACCAAATCTAGTTTCAACTTCGCTTGAGTTCAGTTTTCTTCCGGATATAGCTGCAACCCAAAATTGACTTTTCCAAAACTTTCCGAGGTCAAAGTAGTAAATTAAAAAACTTTGTCGACAGGTACCCTCTGTTTTTGTTAATTACAGTGACACCCGTATGTTTTTGTTGGGACAATAAACATCCATCCCAAGTAAGTTGAACCCAAGAGAACACAACTTTCTTTCCTATTCACTCACAGAAAAACGTAGCATAACACAATATTCATCGGCATTCACTCAATGGCTTTATTCGATGAATAAAATTAGTTTATACACTTCAAGTCATATATACTGATGTCATTTATCATAGCATATTTCAATTCGAAAATATAGTATCTAAAAGGATGAAGCAGATTCATTGTGTAAAGGTGTGTGTGATTTTCTCAAAACGCAGAGCTACCACCACCACTTCTTGTGGACACGGTCTGCATAACACCATTCATCAGTCCTTGAAACGATTTCCAAACTCCAGCTCCGATGTCTTGTGCAAAATACTTGGCCTGCCATGCCCACATGAGAAGTTCTCATTCCAATGTGTACTACTAGTATCAAGAGTACTCAGAAAAAAGGTTTAGGTTTAATATCTATACCTCTTGTTTGCTTTTCTTCAGATCAAAAGCATCTTTGACTCTATCATCCAAAAACCAAAACCTATAGGCTACTGTTCTATAAATATTAGAGATTGAACAATAGCCTATAGGTTGTGAAACAAAAGGAATCTCTAATTGAAAAAAATGTTTTTTATTATTTTCACTTAGATTAGGGATTCTTTTGTTTTTTATCATTCTCGCTCAGATTGAAGAAATGTTTGTGTTTTTCGATTTGAGTAATTAGGGATTTGGTTTTGGAGAAGAGAGAATTTTGAGGGTTTTTTATTTCCAAAACGATAGAGTTTAGGTTTAAAGGAAACAGTAAATGGAACTTAATCCCGTTTAATTAGTCAGTTAATCGATTTAACAACGTTTTAAATATGGTTTAATCAAATTAATTTGAGGTTTTAAGTGGCTAGTCAAGATAAGTTGGTACTTTAAATGTTCCAAAAGAAAGTTCATATTTTTTTTCAACCAAATTTGAAAGTTATAGATTTAAATGACAAATTTTCCAATTATGTATGGTTTCACTTTCACCAATCATGGTATATATATACTAGTGGTTTGTCCGCGCTACGCGCGGAATGTAAATAAATTATGTAGCTAAAAGATTTATTTGATTTTGTTATTGTTGATATTGTAAGATTTCTAGTGCTGAAATGATGGTGAAGTTTGATGTTTACTTTAGAAGTAGTTAACCGATGGTTTTGACTTATGCAAGTATTGATCAATTGTTAATAGGAAGTGGCCAGTAGGTTGATTTGAGATGAAATTTTGGAATCACTAAAAACATATTTTCGTTTGTACGGAAAATTATATTATTTGTATTTTTGCATGGTTTGATTTAATAAAAAAGGGGATAGAAAATACTAAATTGCTCCTCCTTATGTTTTATCTATTTTCTATTGTAGCAGTTTAGAAACATGATGAGACAAGATACACTTGACTACACCATATATTTATTAAATGTCAAGAGAAACGGTCAAGGCTAAAAAAAATCTCAAGAATTACTATAAAAGCAGTGGTCTACAAAGATAATGACGACTATACGGTGACAGAGGTTAGAATGGAAGAGGCAGCTGTGATATGAGTTCTTGGAGACAAAATATTAGTAGCAGAAATAAAAACAGAACGTAAAATCAAATGGTAATGATCCTATATTACTACTGTATATATGGTAGCAACCAAACAAACATGGCTATTATAAATTATCTAAAATAATTATCGCCGTAAAAGAGAAATTTGTTTTATTTTTAGCTTATTCTGAATAAAGTGAACTTTTGAAGACAACGTAAATGTTGTCCTATAAAGAGAAGTTTTGCTTTATGTTTTATTGAACTCTGATGCTGGACTAAAAGGATCTCTTTGTAAATACTTTGTATTGTTATTAACCCTACATGTACTGATGTATAAATACTTTTAGTCTATAAAATTTACTTAACACTCTTAACCACAAATAAATTCTCACAAAATTTGGAAGCCACAAAGGTGGTGGTACATACTGTTTATTGATAACCATTCATAAATATTTTTCTACGGTTAAATTTGTTATGACTTTAAAGTATATTTTGCAAACCACTAAAGGCAATTTTGTAATATGATGTCTATAATCTATATTTCTAATCTTTTAAAATTTAATATCAATATTAAAATAAAAACAATATTCAAGTTAATTTATGAATTTATATAACAACACTATCATAATAGAAAATTAGTCAGTTTTAAAAAGACTATTAATCAAATTCATAAAATAAATGATCAAAATTCTTGCATAATCTAACCAAACCCAAAGAGAAACCTAAAAATATTAAAGTAAACTGAATAATTATGAAAAAAAACAACTTAAATATATAAACAGTTACATTTTTTTGAATTTATTTGGTAGTAGTAGTGGTGAAACAAATGAGGTAGTTATATACAGCACAAAACTCTTATTGCCTCTATAATACTATTCTACCGATATTTTTAGATCTTAAGGAAACATAAAGATGAAGCAACTGAAAGCTAATATGGCCATGAAGCAATAAGCAATCGCTAACCTGATTATCTGCAGCACAAGTTGATCAAATCTCTAAAACTAAGGAAAGAGATTGGAGGAACCCTTTTCAAAAAAATATTAATGAAAGAAACATATTAAGCAAGCTCTTGTTTAAAAATCTGAAGTGATGAGTATATTCAGCAAGCTCTTGCTTACGACATTTTACCAATCCCAACTTCCCCATAAGGTAATCTGATCATAACTCATAAGTCCTATCAAGATCCATATAAACTCTAATGAGTAAAGGGGATTCAGATGGCAACTCATGAAGAAATACAAAGATAAGGTATACCTTCACGATTGAGTTGGTTACAACTTCGATATCTTAAACTTTGCCGCTTCATTAACAATTTGTGTATCACAAACTCAATCAGAAACCCATCAGTTAGAAGCAGAATCTTATTTATAAGATGGGAACACTAACTAATCAAAATCATTAATTATATCTATAATCTGCTAACTGGATTTCTACTATTGCTCAGTTCCTTCCAAGATCAAACACCCATAGATATCAAATTCAGTTTACAATAGGAACATAACTATTACGCAGACAATATTATAACACACCATCTCTCTTAGACCTATACGAAATCCAAAACTGGCCTAAATCAAGTCAGATACAAAACCCAGTCAAGATGCTTATATGAATGGCTCATCAAGAACAATAAGAGCTAACTCAAAAAAGAAGCATGCCACTTCACAAAGAGTAGTGTGGAAGACTCAGCTTTTTCAGGAATCTTATTCCACCTGCAAAAAAAAATCAAAAATTCACATGACATATCAATTAAAAGGGAAAGCTTTTTGTTGTTGCGAAGCTGATTCAGAGAATATGCATTTGTGCAACAGCTGATAACTAAATAAAATAAAAGAGAGGTTCAGGTCATTTCAACAACAACAAACAAAAGAACCAGGAGGTTATGGAAAAAGGATTTTAATGTTTTACCGGGAGAGACATTATCAGGGCCTTTGGTCTATAAGAGTTTCGTGTTACTCTTTATCAAACATTTGTGAACTTTGAATCTACTGCAGAAAGAGAATTATCTTATTTTGAAATTACGTAAGCCAGTAATAAGAAAAAAACGAAGTCAGTAAGCTCATAAAGCACCCCTAAGGTGCTGGAAGGTATTGAGTCGTTGGACGCTAATAGAGGCCCGAGAATCAGAGTTGCTTGCGATCAACGAAAAGCATCAGAACATTAAATCAGGGCAAAGAGAGTGTATGAAGTCGCCATCGTCGGAATCAGGTGCTGGAACAAAAGATTTTTCTCAATATCATTTGAGTTGCACTATCTATGGCTGAAAGGTGAGATATTTATACTTCAAGCTTCAAGCGTTTCATGTGGGAAGCGAAGAGGCGGATTGAATCCTGGGTGGGGCTAATCACGCTAAAACCCGGAGTAGTTAAGCACATATTAATGAGAGGCGAAGATGTTACGGAGATTGAAAAGACGCGTTAGGGTCTGCAAGTTTCGTAGAGAGGAAGAAGAAATCTAATATACTTGTGGGCTTGGTTTAATTTTTCCACAGGCCCAATCAGATGATGTATAACCCAAATTAAATGTCCCGTTTAGAGATTAAATGATTGAAACGCGAATTGTTTTGAGGATGGCTTACGTGGATTTTTTTGCCCCACCTTCTAATGCTGATGTGGAGGCTTAAGAAGGGAGAAATCTCTACTTTATTGTATAAGATAATAATCCATGATAACGTCATAAAAATTATCCTTCACATCTATCCGTACACGTGTCAAGTAACACTGGCTTCACAAATTTTTTCAGGATAACAAACCCCTTAACATGCGAGTCCATATACACACTCACACCAACAACAAGGAGAGTCACAAGAACATTTACAAACATGGCTTTAGCCATTGCGTCTTCTCTCACTTCCACACTTGCTTTATCCACCAGCAGAGCACAAAATGCACGAGGAACATTCTCATCGCGTGTCGATGGAAGAACGAGCGAGCGTTTGGTGGTGGTTCGTGCCGGCAAAGAAGTTTCTAGTGTCTGTGAACCACTTCCTCCCGACCGTCCTATGTGGTTCCCCGGTACTTCTCCTCCTGAGTGGCTCGATGGCAGTCTTCCTGGTGATTTCGGTTTCGATCCTCTTGGTCTAGGTACGAAAACATGAGAAACCACATTCCGGTTTACAAAACTAACCGAAATTTAACTAAACCGGTTTGGTTTTTATAGGGTCTGACCCGGAAACACTCAGATGGTTTGCACAAGCCGAGCTCATACATAGCCGGTGGGCCATGCTAGCAGTAACCGGTATCTTAATACCGGAATGTCTAGAACGGTTAGGATTCATCGAGAATTACTCTTGGTACGACGCAGGCTCCCGCGAGTATTTCGCGGATTCCACAACCTTATTCGTGGTCCAACTAGTGTTAATGGGCTGGGCTGAAGGTAGACGTTGGGCTGATTTTATCAAACCGGGTTCGGTTGACATAGAGCCTCAGTATCCGCACAAGGTGAATCCTAAACCGGATGTTGGTTACCCGGGAGGTTTATGGTTCGATCCGATGATGTGGGGGAGAGGTTCTCCTGATCCGGTCATGGTTATGAGGACAAAAGAGATTAAAAACGGACGGCTAGCAATGCTTGCTTTCGTTGGGTTTTGTTTCCAAGCTAACTACAGTGCTAGTCAAGATCCAATTGAGAATCTCATGGCTCATCTTGCTGATCCTGGTCACTGCAACGTCTTCTCAGTAAGTTTAATATGTCAATGATGATGGTCATGGTACTGATGATTATTTTATGAGTATTGATGTCGAGTTTCATTGGTACTTGTTTTGCAGGCATTTACATCACAGTGATGGTGATTAGTTTGCGGCCACAGTCATTTTCTTATCGATGTACAATGATGTTACAACTTCTGTATAGAGTATAAGTTACGTTATTGTTATGAATTAAATTATTGGTATATTGTTTTCTCATTAAGAAACAAAATTGAGAAAAACTGTACCTTAAGTCATTCCACAAAAACTTCAAAAAAAAAAAATTTGACACTGACCAAAATTGTTATTTGGAATTGGAGGCCCCCATGCATAATGTGAACTTTGACTACCTCAAAATGAATGTAACGAGTTTATATCAGTTAATCTGAAATGTCAATTCGTGAAAGTAACTTAGTCTGATGGCTAATGTTTCAATGTTTCTAAACCTAAGTTTAGAGTTTGAAATCCACACAATACAACTTTTTGCAGATTATAGGATATAAGTTTATTGGAGGTTCCACAATATTATAGGTAGAGTTGTTTCTTATGTTCGTATGCTGCAAAATGAGTATATTCTTTGAAGATGTCATACATAAGTTTATTTGAGATTTCACCTAGAGCCGTTTCTTATGTTCGTATGCAGCGAAATATGTATATTCATTGAAGATGTCGTACATACATAAATATTTGTCGATTTCGGAGAATTTAATAGTGGAATCATTCGTGAAGTTATTTATCAAAATTGTCTATGGTGCAGATAGTATGTAATTGAATTAGAATTATATGATCATGTAATTGTTACAGTGTTAAAAAAAAGGTTGAAATCACAAATAGATGTATTCCCACAAAAAAAAATTGAACCAAAACTTACCGGTACGGCTTTTAAACCGGTTTGGTTACTATTCCCAATCTCACACACACACACCAAACTCACCAGCTTACGATACAGACTCCTCAACCATCGAAAAGATCCCTTCACCGTTATATCACCTTTACATCTCACCCTCCCAACCTCCATATGTTTCTACTCAACCATGGTGGAGACTCTCCTTCCCTCTCGCTTCCACTCCCATCTCCAAAAACTCGACCCTACTAAACGCCGCCTCGCTTCCCACAAGACGCTTCTCTTCACACTCCTCTGGATCGCCGCCTTCGCCTCCGTCTTCCTCTGGCAGCGAACGTCTTACATCGGCGGTCCCGTCGTCGGAGGGAGGTTCGCGGTTTTCGGTAGGGCTAAACCGGTGCGGCCGGTGCCGAGGTTGAGACCTGTGGTTTTTGATTTGAAGGACTTTGGTGGTGTTGGCGATGGGGTTACGGTTAATACTGAGGCGTTTGAGAGAGCGGTGGTGGAGATCTCGAAGATTGGGGGAAGTGGTGGTGGACAGTTGAATGTGGGGCCTGGACGGTGGTTAACGGCGCCGTTTAATCTCACGAGTCGTATGACGCTGTTTCTAGCTGAGGATTGTGAGATTCTTGGTGTTGAGGTTTGTGAGAATGATTTGATTGGTGGTTGTTAAAGAAGCTTTATAGCATGAGATCTGTAGATTATGGACTGTGTTTTGATTGGTTCTGTTGAATGTAGATCTTTAGGTAGGATAACAAGTGTTATTTTTGGTATGAGAATGAGTTTAATATGAGGTTTTAAGTAGTAGAAGTTAATCCAAGTTGTTGGAGATCTTTAGGTGGAGAATCAAGTGGATGGCAAGTGTTTTTTTTTTTTTTTTTTTTGCTTTTTGGTATTGAAATGAGTTTAGTATGAGGGTTGGAGATGTTGGTGATAGATTCTAGAGTGTAATGAGAATGCTGAGACTAATGGGGATTGAAGCTAAATGTGTTTGATTGGTTCTGCTGAGTGGATTTTTTATAATATAGTTTGATAACCATAGGCTGCTCACTGAGAAAATTAGAACTCTGAGACTAATGGGGGTTGAGGCTTTATGCGTGAAGACTTTACGTGGTTTTCGTGTGAACATTGTTTACTCAATATGTGTTACTTTTAAAATATCAGGACGAGAATTTTTGGCCTTTAATGTTTTTGCTTGGTTCTGTTGAGTGGATTTTATAATGTAGTTTAATAACTGAAGGCTTTCTCACTGAGGAAATTAGAATTCTGAGACTAATGGTGCTTGAGGTTTTTATGTGTGAAGATTTTACGTGGTTTTCGTGTGGACTTTGTTTGTTGAATGTGTTACTTTTAAAATATCAGGACGAGAAGTTTTGGCCTTTAATGCCGCCATTACCTTCATATGGTTACGGGAGAGAGCGCCCGGGACCTCGTTATGGAAGCTTAATCCATGGTCAAAACCTCAGAGACGTTGTTATAACCGGTTAGTGATTCTTTTTTTGTTTGGACTTCATGTTTGTGGAATTATGGTAATGGAGACAGTGGTTGATGAACGTTAACGTGCAGGTCATAATGGGACGATAAATGGACAAGGGCAATCGTGGTGGAAGAAGTATCAAAGAAGACTTCTCAACAATACAAGGGGGCCTTTAGTTCAAATTATGTGGTCGAGTGACATTGTTATCGCTAACATAACACTGCGTGACTCACCGTTTTGGACTCTTCATCCGTATGACTGCAAAAACGTGACGATAAGGAATGTCACCATCTTGGCTCCTGTGACCGGAGCACCAAACACAGATGGAATTGATCCAGGTATGTTCATTCATTCACCTCTTAGTATCTCTTCTCGGTTATCTTGTGCTCTGCAAATTTAGACCCTTATTGCACCGTTTTAACAGATTCCTGTGAGGATATGGTGATTGAGGATTGTTACATTAGCACCGGGGATGATGCCATCGCGATAAAGAGTGGTTGGGATCAGTTTGGGATTGCGTATGGAAGACCTTCTACAAACATTCTTATTCGTAATCTCATCGTCCGCTCTGTTATCAGGTAAAGATTTCTTCTCAAAGTTTTCATTTTTATACAAATCTGTAAAGCTTTTCTGCATGTTTTGGTGATTGTTATTTCAACATTGATTAGTGTCGTCTTAAGACGTTTGTTTTCAGTTTGTAGATTCAAAAACTTTAAACGTTTTATAGAAACAGGGGAATGCTGATCGTTTTACCTTATGTTTTGACAGTGCTGGTATATCAATCGGAAGTGAAATGTCCGGTGGAATATCAAACGTGACGATAGAGAATCTCCTCATCTGGAACTCACGACGCGGAGTCAGAATCAAGACAGCTCAAGGACGAGGCGGGTACATCAAAAACATTACATACAAGAATATAACACTAGACAATGTACGAGTTGGAATCGTGATCAAAACGGATTACAACGAGCACGCAGACGATAACTACGACAGGAAAGCGTATCCGACACTCTCTGGGTTCAGTTTTACAGGAATCCACGGACATGGAGTGAGAGTGCCGGTCCGAATCCATGGGAGCGAGCAGATTCCTGTGAGGAATGTGACGTTTCGAGACATGTCCGTTGGGTTAACGTACAAGAAGAAACATATATTTCAGTGTTCGTTCGTGAAAGGACGAGTCTTTGGATCTATTTCCCCTCGGCCATGTGAGAACTTTGATGTTTACGACGAGGGAGGTCGTCTTGTTAAGGCTGCGACTGAGTCCACTGTACCAGATATTGATTACGACATTTGAATGTTTTCTTATATTCACGGGTTATTTGTGTACATAAAACGTAAATTTTGGGACAGAAGTGAAATTTATTTGTTTCTTCTCTTCATCGGTGATAGATGATTTGTAACTTTTATACATTAAATAAATACACGAAATAATCTTAGTTTAGTGTCACGAGAAGCATGTTCCACCACTAAAGTTTATTAGCTCAGTTACAAATATTTGTATATTTATATTCTGCAAGACACCACCGACCCCAATAATGGCCAACACGCATGTGGCGCCTCATCATCTGTACTTTTATTTGCTATATTATGATATTTTCTACCTTTTATATCTTTATATTTTTCACTGAAAGACGCATGCCGGATGCGTTACTTTACACATGTAACAAAAAGAAACTGCAAAACAATTGTTTCTTGAAATCTAGAAATTTCATGTGCGTATTGTTTTTAAAAGGCATTGTATGTTACATACTTACATCACTTTGTTAAAAATTATACAACGTGGCTACGTATGAAGCTACGGTTTTTAAAAGTCAACCAAAAAGACAGGCTTGCAAGTTGCATATGTACTTATAGTATATAGGACACTAAGTAAAAAAAGGACACTAAATAAATTAATTTGATTATCATCCACAAGTACAAAAAAAAAAAAAAAGAGTCGTGATTAAAAGGTAAACGCAAATGGTGCATCAAAAGATGTAAAAAACATATATAAATGCACACGTTACTCAACTTGCCTCGCCATCTGTATACCTTCCCCACCCACTACACGCATTTCCCACGAGTTTTACGAACCTTTTCGTTTAATCTAACCCTATCTAATTAATATATCCCCATAGCCACATTTGATTAATACAAGTTCTTTTTTGATAAATCACATTCATATAAGTTGTAACCAATCAACTCAAATATTATATTAGCTTACGATGAATAAGAGTTGGACACGCATTACGTCAGGTTGGTACAGGCAACGTGCACTTGTTGCCCTTCTTTCTAGTTTCTTCTTTGTTTTGTACTAGTTTCTTTGCTTTTCTTTTTCTTTAAATATCATTCTTAACTTTATTACTACTAGGTGATTTTCCCGTGCTCATGCACGGACATAAATATTTATAAAATAAATATATTATAATAGTTGATTGATATTTACTTTAAATTTTATATTAATTCATAATTTCTATGTATAATTTATGTTAATAATATTATATTATTTTAGTCATATATAATTTTAGATATCTTATATTTAGTCAGTTTTATCATTTGGATATATATATATATATATATATATATATATATATATATTGGATTCTATTTCTCTGAATTCAACTATATTCTTTTTTATTCTAATTTTTGATTAATTGTTTTCTTTACGTTTATGTTGGTTGTTATGATAGAAATATAAGCATATTTTAGTAATATTATGTATTTTAAGATTTTTTGTGCTAAGAACGAAAAAAATAAAAACTAAAGTGTATGATTCTAAATTACATACATAAGTAATAATAAAAATTTGGAAGCTTATGAACACATATCAATATTTACAATAATTAAAATATTTTATAAAGTCTAAATAATTTATGCCTTAGATTGATTGGATGGTAAACTGAAATTTATTATTAAATTTATTTTTAGTTTTCGTTTTAACATCTCTTAAAATATGCAGTAAAATGTGATTGTTTTTGAGAAATGATATTATATAAGTAAAATATAATTTATATTTTTTCTGTAATTGTAAGATATTATAATCAAATAAATATACTAAAAAAATTTCCATAATACTAATTATAATTTGTTTTGTCAATTATACATATATCAGTTTATGTTACTTAATTATTTTATGTAATCATCTAATAAAATAGATAGATATATAAAAAAATAATTACATTGAAAATATATATATTTTATTGTTTAAATTATTTTTTTAAAGAAAAAATATTTCTTTTTCTAATATCAAGATTATTTGTATGAACATTTTTTATGAAAACACATTATATACCAATATTTTTTTTCATCTAAGAAGATATAGATATAAAGTATTTTATTACTTAAAAAGTATAATTTATGTTATTTAAAAATATATTTAAGTTAAATATTACTATTTTGTAAAATTTCCATTTTTATGAAACTATATTACATATACTTATTTTTCGTTTTTAAATAGTTTTGTAAATTTTATAAATATTTCCTTTTTATTTATAATTTTATTTGGAAGATTTAAAAAATAATAGTAATAATATTCAAATATAATTTTAATTCATTAGGGGTATCATAGTAATCAACCGGTCTGAGAGTTAATGTGAGCGCGACACCTAAGAAAGTGACTTCTCAAATAATATTATATAGATTTTTTATAACAAAACGTGGTCGACAGAACATGTGGATGGTGACATAGTTGTCTTCAACTTGGATCCACTCACAGTATTAACGCCGTGAAGGTTTGCTTCGTTTACGTTTCATCAGTTAGACGATAGTACCCTTGCCACATGGATTAGTCGCAGGTGCCGGATATTACTCTAAGCTCCATTTTCTTATATGACCATATGATTAGGTCTCAACATTAATTTTGATTATTCGATTCAATTATATATGGTTCATGGCGTTAATCAATTGTGACGGCCGACATGTGGATTGACTTCTATTCTTTAGCTTCTGCCGCATTTAATTACTAAACTATTCGTAGACTTTAGTTGTTTGTATTTTCTTTTTTGCTTAAAGAAAAAAAAAACTAGTTCTGATTTGGGATGGGCATTCTAGGATCTGGATCAGATATTTCAGATTTTTGAATATTTTAATATATGAGTACAAATCTGTTAAGGTATTTATGTACTTGTATTTATAATTTAAATTTGGAAAATTTGGTTGGATTCAGATATTTCAATTTACTTAAAAATTCATGAAATAAAATAAAAAATTTTGAATCAAATAATAATGTGTATATTGTAAGATAAAACAATATTGTATTAAGCAAACAACAATAAAATAAGTTGTTAGCAAAGAGAAGTACATCAAGAACTCAAAAATGAAGAGTAGTATTTAGAGTAATATTTCACCAAAACAACTTTTAAAGAGTGGATTCTCCGATAAATATAAAAAAGGTAAAAAAATTATAGATGAAACCATTAAGTTTACGATAAAAATTTGGTTAGATTAAGTGTGAACTATGAAAATGAAATGAATGAGTGTAAACTCTTATAAATTTAAGATTAACATATATTATTTTGATAATCCAAATATCTATTTGGAAATACCTTCCGGGTTCAAATATTCATTTTTTCTAATTCAATATCTGTTTGAATATTTTTTATAGATTGTATCTCATTTAAATTTTTTAGATCGGGTTCAGTACAATTTTGGTTATCGGGTAAGATGCCCTATCACTAGTTCTAACCCCAAGAAAACAAACACTAGTTTGTATCTCTGAAATAATTAGAACAAACGCTAGTTCTGACCCTAAAAATAAACACTAGTTTGTATCTCTGCATGAATCACGCATTAGTAAGCGCTATAATAATTAGGTTGAAAATGGTTTGAGTATATTCAAATTATAAGATTATAGTATGATGAATAGCACGTTACAACATGCCAAAGAAGGTTGACTATTGATTTGTAACGTCTCTATCTTATTCACTATTTATTAAAAAAAAATCACCATTTGAGAAAAAATATTTTGGACGTGTTTGGTTTTATTTTATTGTTAGTATGAGATACCAAAAAGGGGAATTGGGCTCTATAGTCACACGAAAAAGTCTAATTAGTGAAATAGTTATTAACCCTAACAGATCAACACACGCCGTTATCTTTCCATATTAATACTATTTTGTCCCTACCATCAACCGGTTAAACCTGCACACAAAAAAAATAATATAATTATTAGATGTAAAACTGAAAATCGTGGTTTATCATCTTCCTCACCTTCCTTTTCACTTATCTAAGTAATTTCTGGAAAGTGAACGTCTCTAACAACGAGTCCAGTTCTGCGTCACCTCCACCTCCTTCTCCTCAAAATTTGACATCTCCTTCGAACTCCCATTCCAATCATGTATTTTTCTTTGCTTGTGATATCCTCCGACATCGTACGGCATTAAAGTTGCAGCGACGGTTAGTAACAAATCTTTCCTCTCCAATTTCCCAAATTGATTCTTCTTAGATCTTTGGAATTACAATAAGTTATCATGTTCCATTCTATTTTACTCACCAATATGTACTATTCTATCTATTTTGTTCCATTCTATTTGGGTTTAGGGTCTATATTTAGGTTTAGTATTTGGAAGGTGGGGTTGAGGATTGGGTTTAGTGAACCTATCATGTATCGTTCCATTTGATGATTAATAAAGAGTGTTCTATTTTGTTCACCAATATATACTACTCTATCTATTTTGTTCCATTCTATTTGGGTATAGGGTCTATATTTGGGTTTAGGGTTTAGTATTTCGAAGGTGGGGGTTGAAGATTGGGTTAAGTGAACCTATCATTTATTGTTCCATTTGATCGTTAATAAAGAGTGCACCAATATGTACTATTCTATCTATTTTGTTCCATTCTATTGGGTTTAGGATTTACACTTGGGTTATGGATTAGTGATTAGCATTTAGGGTTTAGTATTTAGAAAGGAAAGGGGATAATTGTAGTTAGGGCTTAGTGATTAGAATATAGGGTTTAGATTTACTAAATAGAGATTTGGGTATATTATTTAAGTGTTGTGGTTGGTTTTATATGTCTAGTTCTCAATAACGGTTTGAGTGATGTACTATGTCACATAAATAAAATAGTATATGTGCAACCTAGATAGAATAGTTTGTTTGTCACTTTTTCTGTTCCATATGCTCATACAGAATGAAAAACACATTATATATGTTGAATAAATTTCTTCCACACGTTGCATGAATTATGTGATTGCAATATACCACAGAAAATGAACACGTAGTTTGTTTTATAATATACAACTGGTAACCTTTTTCTTGCAGGGACATAACCGGATAAAAAGAAGATAAAAAGTCTGACAATACATTATGTCAAAATCATGTCTACTTACTTAATTTACCACTCAAACATAGCTATCTCGCCAATAAGCCCATACCAAAAATTCTGACCACCTAAACCATGAGGAAAAGTTAAGCGTACCACAAAAAAAAATTTAACATCTCCTTACATGCATCAAATGTAGCCAATAGTTACAAATACTTTGTTAGAACTTAGAATCGTTTTAAACAGATAATATGAGCACCAACCATCAAATCTTCTTATATACTATAAGTTACTTATCAAAACCCTGTGAAAAAATTGGGTCCTCTGCTATTTAAAACTCTGATAATGATCAACCATGATTAGTTTTGTAGTGGAGGACACGAACTTAGAGTCATTCAACTAACATGGTGCATCTTTCATGATTTAGTAACAAAATTCATTATTAAAGTTATAAAATATAATTTTATCAATTAGCTTTATCGAATATTCTATATAATTAGTTTATATTTTTAGACATTGTAAATAAATTTTAGACCATATATATATATGGTAAATAATAAAAGTTAATGAGCAATTTGCTTATTCGAGTGTTTCAAAATCTTTACTTAGGTGATGTCATATTAAGCAAATACAGAATTTTTCAGCAACTAATTTTCATATCTAGACAAAACTTGGAGTAATTTGTTCTTACTAACAACATTTCTCCTTATCAAAGTATTACAATGTTTTTTAAACATACACTGTCATTTGTAAATAGACTATCTAATCGACTTAAAAAGGACCACTACATGCAATAAAACTAAATTAAAAAGCATGACATAATCTGTAAAAAAGAAAATACAAATCATAGACTTGACTTGATATGAGAAAACACTAATTGCGTGATCAATCACTGTACCAACTACCAAAAATGGTTCATGAGAAAATAGATACAACAAGAACAACATGTCTCTTTTTCACTTGCAAGTTGCAAAACTACTACATGGGGAAAAACAATTAAGCTTGCAGTGTCTCAGTCAGTGTCTGGTTTTGTTTGACTTCGTCCTACAGCAAACAACCCTCTAATAGATAAGTAGCGTTGTCAAGAGGGGATACAATTGTCATTCTACCTAAACGGCGGGAAAGGGTTAAAGATAACAGTGCACCGAGACAAATTTCCGGACTATTATTCAAATAAATAGTAAAATAAAACACGTGTTTCCAAAGGATTCACGATTTAAATAAAACATTATTTAATACGAATAGTATTGATATATATATTTGGTATTGGAGGTAGGAGAGGACTCAGCAACCAACTCAGAAGAAGAAAAAAGTTTTTAAAGAGCCTAAACATTTCTCCCTCGTGACAAATCTCAAACTGTAACAGGAAGAAGAAGAAGAAGAAGACCAGTTTTCTATCAGATAATAAGAGAAGATTTATAAAACGATGTCAAGTTCTATGGAGTGCTCTGATTCCGCCGCTACACGGAGATTCTCCAGGAAGCCTAGCTTCTCCCTGACGTGTAGTCGTTTGAGTCAGTATCTGAAAGAGAACGGTAGCTTTGGAGATTTAAGCTTAGGGATGTCATGCAAGCCTTCTGAAGTCAACGGTAAGGAACCAACCTTCTCTTTCTTTCTTTTTTTAGATTAGTTTACTCTGTTTCTGAATTCAAGAATAGAATCTAATTATTTTGGATCATGTTGTTTGCAGGCATCACACGTCAGCATACAACAACCATGAGTTTATTCCCTTGTGAAGCTTCTTCCATGGAGGCCGCTCAAGAAGTTAAACCCAAGAATCTGTTTCCTAGGCAACCAAGCTTCTCTTCCTCGTCTTCCTCTCTCCTCAAGGAAGAAGATGTCCCCAAAATGACACAGACCACTACTACTAGGTATGTTCTGTTCAAACATATGAATCTGATGTAGTAAATTTTTTTTTTTTTTGTTATCTCTTTGACTAATATATGGTGTTATCTTGAAACGCAGATCTGTGAAACCAGAGCCTCAAACAGCACCGTTGACTATATTCTACAACGGGGAAGTGATTGTGTTCAATGACTTTACTTCTGAGAAAGCCAAAGAAGTTATGGACTTGGCTAGCAAAGGAACCGCTAATAGCTTCACCGGTTTTACAACTACTGTTAACTTACCAAAGAATCAAACTGAGGTCATAAGCAACATTCCTCATCTCATGAAAACCGCAGCACAAGAGCCAATCTTGTCCTCTTCAACTGCAATGGCATGCGGTAATCTATCTCAAATCTCTTCTTGTTTACATCTCTCTTCTTAATTTCTTACACAGCCTCTAACAAAGAAATTATCCTTTTTGTTTTGTTTTATAGAACTTCCTATTGCTAGAAGAGCTTCACTCCATCGGTTCTTGGCCAAGAGAAAGGATAGAGTTACGTCAAATGCACCATACCAACTAAGCGATCCAGCCAAAGCGTCTTCAAAGCCTCAAACCGGAGACAACACCACTTCTTGGCTCGGTTTAGCAGCTCAAATCTGATTAAATCGCCAAAATACCACAAACCTTACCGGGCTATTCTTTTTGACGTTTGCATCAAGAAACAAGCATATATATGTAAAAGCTCATGCGTCCATGGTTCTTAACAACTATTCAGTTACTAGAAAGGAAACATCATATATTTGTATGTATTTGATTCATTCTTGTTAGTGGTCTTGTCTTTTAGTTTCTTCTTTTTACTAGGTGCTGTCTTATGTCCTGTCTAAACACCCACTCTCTCTCTGGGTTATCTCATAATTAGTCCCGTATGTTACTGGTTTTGTAAGAACAACAATTTTTGTTGAGGACTATATATTAGTTTCATTTTTAGTCCATTCCCTAAGGACTGTTCTTAAACCTCAGAAGAGACATAATAGCTCTACTTTTGGAGTCGTGGGTTAAGTCTAATATTGGTATGACATGGTCAAATGACAAGAAAATTGTAGAAGGCAAGGATGTGAAAGTATTATTACATAGCCGATGTCGTTTCTTAATTTGGAAAGTACATTTCAGGCTCAGTTTTAGAGCTGTGTTTGGGCAATGGAAAGTGTAGTCTTGCATAACTTTCAACGGTTGAGTATTTGTGGTGGATGATCGTTGTCTGGTTTGTTGTGTAAATAGGCTTCAAGCTTGGCTTTCCAACCTACTGAAGACTCTTATTTGATTTAGTCACTTTTTATTATTAAGCGAGTTATTGAGATTAGTAGGTAGGTGTAACAAATCCACAAAAAACAATGTGGCTCAAACAAACCAGCCTCTAGCTTCATTCATATAAGAAAGGCATATTATATATATAACTCAACCATCCATCTCCATTCATATAAGGGAAGTGGAGGATCCGTGGATTAATGTGGTCGGTCGGATCTATCTGGATTGGAGTGTGGGCGGGTTTTGGTGATGTTGGCGGGAAAGGATGTACTGACTATAAGGGAGGTAGGGCTTACGCGGAGAAGCTGGAGGAGAGTGGATGGGATGGAAGAGTTGAAGTTGTGGAGACTGAGGATGAAGATCATGTCTTTCATATAAGGGATCCTGATTCTGACAATGCTCGTTTACTTGTTCAGAGATTTGCAGAGTTTCTTAGACACGTTTGTAATAAATAGTTGCTTGTAAGGCAAGGATAGTTTCAAATGGATTTTTGTTGTTACAATGGTAACCTACACAAGGTACTACAGCTTACAAAACTCATTAGTATATGAAATGTGAAAGTGTTGCGTAAAGGAAGAAATTCAAGAGAACTAACTGTTAGCCAAATGAACATTGACTATATATATATATTTTTTTATTTTTTTTGGACAAATGAACATTGACTATATATATATTTTTTTATTTTTTTGGACAAATGAACATTGACTATATAATCAACAGTTCTAACACAAAACACTAGTGGAATTATAATCTTTTCAGTGAGTTTATGGTATGAATATTGGAACTGTAATAGTAAGATACTGGTTAAAAAAAAGCAAAGAACATCAACACAGCCTCGCCGCCTTATTGGTTGTAAAAGGCTTCAAAGAAATCATTTATATTTCACTTGAATACAAATATATTTTTTCTTCAATTCAAAAACAAAAACAAATACTTGACGGAGGATAATGAATCATTATCGAAATAATGTCCAAGAAAGTCGGGAAAATTACAAAAATAAAATAAAAAATAAACTTATCCAAATTAAAATTCTGGATATAAAATAAAATGAAACACATTTGATGGGCCCGACTTCCCAAAAATAAAAATAAAATTTAGATTCTCTGCGAGGGAATCATGTAGTTCAAAAATTCCAAAGAGACACTGACTCATCATAACCATTCCACGTAGGTTCAACCTGTTCTACAAAACGATCGCCGCAATATTCTTCTGCAAACCCGGGAAACAACCCGAAATCCGAAGCAAAATTACCCGAACCAACCGTCGGAAGCTTACTCAGAAACTCCGCATCAATCTCCATCATCGACGTCGAAGTAGACTTCTCTTGCTGCACCATCTCTCTCGCAACATTTTCTTCCAAAGACTCTTGCAGCTGCACCATCTCAGCCACGACATTCTCCTCCGCATTAGCGAACCTAGCAGCGGCTTCTCGGATCTCAGACCGGGACATGTTTCTTCCGCCGGAGATAACCGGAGGATTATCCGGGAAGTTGAAGTTGGCATTGTTGCCTCGGAGACAGAAAAGAGCAGCGTCGAAGGCACGCGCCGCTTTCTCGGGAGAGTCGTAGGAGCCTAACCATATACGTTCTCTGCTGTTGGGAAGTCTGATCTCTGAAACCCATTTTCCCCATTTCCTTTTCCTCACTCCTTTGTACTTTGTAGACGACGGTCCTTCCATCACTAAACCAAACCAAACCCGGTTTAATTCAATTCAATTCAGTTAATACGGAATGATTCTGTTTTTTGGTTTAGCTCTGCTCTTGACTCTTTGAGTTTGCTTTGGCTTTTTTCTATTTGAATTGAATAATAGAATTTGCCGCTTTAGGGTTTATTTATAAAGAGAGAGTGAAGAGTGAGTTTTTGACGTTTTCTGGCGCGTGAAGAAGAAAGTCAAATTCAATGTCAAAGAGAGCGCGTTTGTTGCTTTTTAGTCTCTCGAGTAAAACTCCGCAAAGTGTCAGGGTGATTTGACACGTGGCGATGTCTTAACAAGCCGGACTTATTGTGTGGCCAGTGACTACGCGGGTAAAACACAGCACAGAACTAACAGAGACTGTTTGGTTTCTTGCTTGTACTTGTTTTCCACGTGATTTAACTCCTTTTTGTTTTGTAACTCGAAGTTGACTATTTTGCTGAGTTTAGTGCTTTTATAAGAATCTGAAAACTATCCATTTTTTCCAGAGAAATAATGATTACTGAATATGACTGATTGATTTTAGTTACATTACATTGTAGTATCTGTATAGGAGTCCGTTTTGTACTGAATATAATGATTACATTGTAGTATTTTGATATAGAGACACTATTAATAGACTTTAGTCATCTTTTTGGTTGTTCCCAGGTTATGGAAAGAAGAAAAAGACAGCAACATCAAGTTAGAATGACGAACCAAATCACTGTCCTAATATATACACCTTGTAGTCTGTTGTTTGTAGCACACACAAAAAAGCTGTACCATAAGTTGATTTTGATGTATTTTGCATCTTCTTGTTCTTCTATCTGTTGAATGAAGCTGCAGCAGAAGTGTCTTCATAATGTACTTTCCAAGCATTTCCACTGTCTGTCTCACTACAGACTTGGTTTGTTGCTGGGATAGCTGCAAGATCTCCGTCTAAGCTCATTTGCTGCATTTCTACTGATGATAGTATCTTTATGTTTTGCACGCAGTTCACAAACTCTCTAAAGCAAAAAAAAAAACAGACCAAAGATGATTAGAAAATGTTTTGACTCAGAGGAGATTATTAAGAGCATGTTGTTGTTGTTGGTCTGGAACTTACTCCCAAGGATCATCACCAACAAGCAATATATCGTTTTCATGATCTGTGTAGACGAGTTTCCAGTCCTCGAGTTGTCTTTCGATGCCAAACATTCTTGCTAAGTCACTTCTGAGCTCATCGTATCCGCTATAACGGGTAACGTCTATTGATCTCCCTACTGACCCTCGTTTTTGAACCTGCAAGGAGTTTATAAATTTAAGTTGCAATAAGATAAGAGCTTTGGTCTGAGGGAGAGAAAGAGATCTCTAACCTTTGTATATGTTCGCATTCGTTGAGCTTGATTAGGCCAGAGTCCACCACCATTCATGATACCTGAATCATTGATCCCACCTATCTCATTTGAGCCTCCGGACTTAAAAGGGATGCTGGGAATACCAAATGACTGAGAACTTGTTGCAGCACTCGAGAGCTCTGTCTCCATGTCTCTTGGTGCGTTGCCATAGTTTGGAACCAAGTTCTGAAACTCCTTTTGAGAGTAGAGTGCATCAGGAGTTGCTGTTTCAAGATTACCAGCGAAGGATAAGTTGTTTCTTTGTTGGCAATCTCCGTCAAAACCGAATGATGGTAGTGGGAAAGTCTGTTGTTGCTGCTGTGCAGTGCCAACGGGACAATAAGTTGTTCCCGCTGTAGATACATTGATTTGATCTGTTACTGCGCCTTTAAACTTGATCTGTTCAGCAGTTGCAGCTACAGATCCTGCTTGTCCTTGTTGTTGATTTCTGCTCAGGACATTTGTTGGTGAAACATTATTATGTCTGGTGTTCTTGGTGGAAGGCGAGGTGGAACAAGAAGGAGCTTCTCCATCTGTGTGACCAGAATGTGATCTTCCAGCGGCTACAAGAGGCTTATTATCCATATGTCCTTGTTGCTGATGATGACTCACCTGCACCTGTGGAGGCTGCATGAATGTTGAAGCTGAGAAGGGCTGTTGATTCTGAGACGACAGCAGTTGTTGCAGTTGATGGCTTTGTGTCTGCTGCAACGCGGATAACTGTGGCTGTTGCTGTAACTTCTGCAGTAGCTGCAACTGAAGCTGCTGTGAGGGACTTGGTTGTGATGATTGTTGTTGCATCTGGAGTTGCTGAGGATTTTTGTGCAGTGAATGCATAGAGGACTGTTGGCTACTGTTATGCAATTCCATTTGCTGCTGAAACTGCAATTCTTGTGATGTCATTTGAGATGAGCCCTTGTTCCCAACTATGTTCTGGTGGTTCATTTTAGAGACAACACTCACGCCATTGTTTACAGAACCTGCATTATAAACCCCTTGCTGCTGCTGCTGATGTTGCTGCAGTTGTTGGTGTGACATCTGTACTTGTTGCTGCAACTGTTGTTGTTCTTGTTCTTGAGATTTTACCATGGTTGGCTGTGCTTGCATCTGTTGACTAAGATGGCTAACCATGTTCGGCTTGTTGAACTGTGAATTCACAGGAGAGTGGTTAGGTGATTGAAAGTTCAACAGCTTTGAAGGGTCATTGGAAGCAAAATTGTTTGGTAGGTTATAAGCGGATGATAGCTGAGTAGTAGCAGCACTAGCTGACAATGTGTTGTTCTGCTGCATACTCATCCACTGAACAAGGCTTAGACCAGGAAACATCAAACTCTGCGTTTCTTTCATCCCAAACTCTTCTCCCATCCAAGGCATTGCTCTCTTGAAGGCATTTTCTATGTCAACCTCATCATCTGCAACAGACACCTCTTTAAGATTAGTGTCCATAAACTCAATCAAAGATCAATGAAGTAAACTTTACCTGGCATCCCCGGTTGGCTCGGATACTTTGGTCTGAAAAATGGAGGAGGGCAAATGTAAAAAGGAGTTATGACTGGCTCAATCTCCCATATAGATACTCTGCTTGGTCTATCTCCAGCTGTTGATTCATCCCATCCTACCTGTTCAGACATGAGCAGAAAAAAATATTTTCAGCAAAAGCTCTAAAGAAATGATGAGTTTAACTACATTACCTGAAGATTACGCCATTGTGAGCCTTTCCATCTAACAGGATCAAGATCACTAACACCAGTGACTGTACCCATATACCTACGAACCCCACAATCCTCAGTCTCAAACATCATCCTGAATCTCATTCCAAGAGATGCTTGAGCATACAACGCTTTGTTGTATTTAGCTAGAGGAACTACAAACTCTGAAGGACTTGCTCTTGGATTAAAGAAGATGGTAAAAGGACTGTTATTGGCGTTAGCATGAGCTGCAGCTGCGAGTATCCCAATGTGCATACTGCCGCTGGATATGACTGATGAGGAAAGAGTCTGTGTTTGTCTATTTGCACGTCTTATACCCAACGTCAGCTGTGATTTCTCATCTCTGCAAAAACGGTATTCATTTTAAAACTCAAAGTCCATTTCTTAGTAGTGTTCTGATCTGAGTATGGTAGCTCATACCTTACAAACAAAACTGAATCACCAGCTAATAGTTTCTTTGTGTTAACGAAAACGCTCCAACCACTGGTAAGCAAGTGTCGTTTTGGTTGGCCTGAGATAAGACAACAAATCAGTTTAATGTTTTTTTCAGTTTTATTATAAACCAATTTTTGATATGGTGGATACCTACCACGGTAGATATGTCTGAAGGTCCATGTAGTGTCGTGTAAATCTTTAGCTACAATTTCTTGTGCAGGCGGTTGCATTGAGAAGTCCTGTTTTAAGCATCCTAAGAACTTTAGTAAAAGCATAAGAGACAAAGCAATTTAAAGAGTAGCTTTCGGTTAGTAACATACAAGAGGAGGGAATATTTTCTCAGCTGCACGACGTGGTACAGAGAACCCACCGTGAGTGCTGGTGTCACTCGCAGTAAGTGTCTTGCAGAAAAACTCAGTAGGTTGTCTGTTTAGCTTTAGACCCATATCAGAAGCTAGCAATGCTTCTCTGTCGTACTGAATGTTGGATGATCAAGCAAAGATCAGCTTTGAAGTTTCCCAAAAGTAAACCAAGACCATAAGGTAAAATGATACCTTATTCACAGGCTGAAGAGTCATTTGTGCATAGACTTCATCGGTCTCTGTATCAGCCTGATTCAGATTTTCACAAATTATGATTACTTCCTCTTCCTCTTCTCTCTGATTTTGATTAGCAAGTTGAGATAAAAAAAAAGGCTTACATGTAAAGTAACACTATGAAGCAAACAAATGAGCTTAGAAGGAAGATTTGGGTAGTTTGGTATAAAATCAGTTTGCTTCTGCATTGATGCTGCAACCTGAACATAGATCATTGATCATATTATTACTTGTGACTGATGATTGCAGTTAAAATGGTCCAAATGTTTTTTTGTTTGGCGTTTGGAACATACTTGTTCGCTATGTCCTTGAGGGAAGTAAACAACAAGACTTCCCACAGGTGGCAATGAGACCAGAGGGCCTGCACAAGCGTGCCATAGACAAGCGTGCCATAGCTGAGAGTTGATTGGTTTCTTCTCTTCTGTTCATCACAACAAACAAAAAAAAATATTAAAATTTTTAGTTTTTTTTTTCATTTAAAATATGAAACTATTTTTTTTTTTTTAAAACGGCATTTATGTACAACCACTGTATTAAATACACTGAAACGAACTAGATTTGTGGCTTTCTGCTGACTCCATGTTGTAATAGAATAATTAGAAATCAAGAAAATCACAAAATATGAAATGCAGAAACTGTGATGAACTCCAAATCAAGAAAGGTTGAGAAATAATTTATTATTTCTTTTTCACTTAACATAAAAAAAGCTCGTACCTTCGGTTGGATTGGGATGAAATCCATTTGATGGAGCTTTCATGGTTTCCAGAAAGTAAAGATCAAAAAAGGTTATTTTTGGAGAGTTCCTCAACAGAACCAACGAGATGAAGAGCACGAGAGACACTAGATAATGATTTTGCAACAAAAGATCATTCTGCTTAAGAGAAAAGAAAACAGAGGCTTCTTTTCTTTAAGGTTCATACAAAAGATATAAACTTCAGAGCATCTCTGTAAGATTTATTTAAGCTATTAAAAGCTTTAAAACTTTTCTTTTGGTGTTCTTGCAAATTCTGAAGTGTTTTATTTTCTCTGTTTTTTTTCTTTTTATATTTGAGACTTTAAGCCGATTGGGATCGGATACATGCGGAAAGATGAAATATTTTCTTATGTCATCTTACGTGCCACTCGACTTTGGTGTCTTTTTCTTGTCGGTCCCACCTTTTATTTTTGTATTACATCTATTTAACTCTTCATTTTATCTTTTTCAGATTGTAAGTAATATATGCTGTTGGATTGTCCACGGTTTTAAATTTCTGTTAGTTTTATAGATGTATTTTTCTTTTACGTTGATGACATGAAATTTCTTATGAAGGTATTTTAATTTTATGGCGGGTTCAGAATAAATATGAAAAGCTTTCATGTAATTTCTCATAGTGTTTCATGTAAATTCTCATAGTGCAAAATTAACTAGTAGAACAACATCATCATATCGGTTAAGAAAGAGCATCACTAGTATAAGTCATAGTTTCTTTTCCAAAATGAAGTAATTCTGTAATATAGTTGAGCTTATTCAATTATACTCTATTTTTTAGAATAAAAAATAACAAACAATATTATATTTATGGAGTAAATCCATATTTACTCAATTAGAAAGTGAAAGATGGAATAGAAGTGGAATTTTTATTTTATTTTTAACTTTATTTTGGAATAAATTATAGAATGAAATTGTAAATGTTATATACTATGAATTAAATTCAGTGGATAAAAAATGACTCAAAAGAAAAAGGAAAGGCAAGCCAAATTAAGTAAACATATTTAAATAACTAATTCAAATTATATAAACTACCCACCTTTTTATTATTTATAGATTCTTTGTTACTAGATAACTAGGTGTTTTTCTATACCATACGAAAAAAATTTAAGCTTAAATTATATTTAATAATAACTTTTATTAATATTATAGATTTTATTATTTTCTTACTAATATTCAAATATATATTTGATTTAGTTAAACATTAAATTAAAATAAAATAATTTTGTTTAGTGAAAATTATATTTAAGAATATATATATATATATGTGTTTGTGTGTGTGTATATGTGTATGTATATACTTAAAATTATAATCTTAGATATTTTTTTTATTTATATGACTTTAATATATTGAGTCAATGTGTATAAAATTAAGAAAAGTGATATAAATTATATAATTATCAAAAATTTAAACTAAACAGTATTTTACATAATTTGTAGATATATAATAAACTAATGATTTTATGATTAGAAATTTATATTTTTTAAAAAATTATAGCAATTTTTGAAAACTTTAGTAATATAAATTGTATAATAAAAAAATAAAATAGAATATTTCAAAATTTGTAATGTTATATTTGAATATATTTAATTTAAAGATGATGTATGTGTTATCAACATAAATAAATATCAACATTAAATATAAAGTATGTATTATTATCATATTTAAAAATTTACCAAACATATAAATCAACATTAAATATAATTATCTATGTCATATTTTGCCATAAGTCATGTCATCAATTTTAGTGGTTATATTATATATTTTTGTGAAACGGATTATAGAGATGACATTTGCCAAAACTATTCACAAATAATATATAGGGGGCTAATACAAAAGAGTTTTCATATTATATATATATATATATATATATATATTATCATAAAGATCATATCATATTTGTTATCAGCATAAATTGTAAAAAAATTGTACGTTTTGTTTATTCAGGTTGAGACATGTCCGGCTAGTGCGAGAAAAGTAACTAGTCAGAAGTGATTTTTTTCTATTAGAAGTGAATTTTTTTTTTAACTTTATTTTAGAATAAATTATAGAATGAGATTGTAAATGTTCTATACTATAAATTAAATTCAGTGGATAGACGACTCAAGTGTTTTCAAAAAAAAAGTAACGAATCATGAACAAAAAAATATTAGAAATAATTATATCTTACTCTTTCATATGAATAAGATATAATTCATATGGAGTCTGAGGAAAATTCTCTATTTTACAGAGTTGAATACATAAAAATAAATTGATACATTTGATGTAACACAGTTTTGTTTGCTTGAATATAATTTGACATTATTCACAAAAAATATTATTATATCTTAATCCTGATAAATGTTGCATTTGTAGTTTTTAAACTATGATTATTAATAGTAATATATTTTGATACGCAAAGGAGCACCCACTCACCTCAAAAGGAGGAGAACTTTACATGTTTACAGAACTACGGACATCATTATACTCCAATTAAAGCTAAACTTCATGTGTAATAATTAATTTCCAGAGAAATAATAATTAATCTCCTGGATTTTTAAATACAGTGTAGTTTTTTTTTAAATTATGTTTGAAGTGCTTTACAATTAATTTGGACAGAGGTAGATGGTATAGTTCCTTACTTTCAGCTATCTACGTATATAATATATAGTAAAACCTTTCCCTTTAATGTTCAATTGTTTTTTTTCATTTCAACGCCATCTTTCTTACTGATGTAAAATTAGCATAGTAGTATGATTAAACTTTTGTTTCCGGAAAACAGGTAGTTTAATTTATCCCCAAAATCAGGTAAACTTTTCTCTTTTTGTTTTTGATTATATTTAGTTGTTCTTAGTGGGGAGGTCTTGACCTAATTATTACTATTTATTTATTTGTATGTAGATGTAATGTAGTAGTGTGACTTCAAGTTATTCTACGTTTAGTTAAAATGAATACAACTAAACATGTTTCGTGAACAACTTTGACTCTTACTAAATTGTATATTCTTACTGATTTTACTCCAGTACTTGAAGATGATTGCTCCATGTATACAGTTAATACTTTTAATTTACTTTTTATATATATTAAAAATTCGAGTTATTAAACAGAAAATCCAGGTATCTTTGATAATCAACGTTTTGATCAAAACATAAGAAAACAAATACATTAAAGCATTTCAAGCTTTATATAAAGAATCCAAGTGGTAACCTCTAAAGTAAAAACGTAAGATATGTCACAACACTGAGATTACACCAAAACTATTAGAGCTCATATAGTGTTTAATTAGAGGTTATTAAACAAGAAATACCAAAGATTAGTTAGCCTTCCGTCAAAAAAAAAGATTAGTCATGAATTGCACTTCTGTTTCTCACTAATTTAATGATGCAGTAACTGAAAGAAGTGCGTCGGTTGCAAAAATAGCTATGAACTTAGGCTAATTAGCTAACTTTCTATTTTAGAATAGTCAAGAATACTTTTTTTTTTTTGTTCAGTGTCAAGAATACTTTCTATTTAGATTAATTAGTCATCTACATTTCTGCAAAGAAGAAAAAAAACATTATGTTGTTTACTATCTGTTATAGAAAACCTTTATTTGATGAAAATATCCAAAAAGGAATGTAAACGTTGGATGAGTTGAAGTTTAAACATATGTGTATATGATCAAAATCTCAAAAGATATGGCACTAGAAAAGTAAATCTCAACAAGGATAAAAGTAAGCATGCTTAGATTTTTTACTCTTGGGTCAGTACTAGCTGCGCGTGAAGGTATATGTACGTACACCAATTGATGTGTTTAGAAACCACTCATCAAAACGATCCCAATATCATCCATCATTGTTTTGATTAAATTCTCAATATATCACCTTTCCTTACTTCTCACTCTTGACATTTTGCTTCTGTATAATATCAATAATATATAAAAGGGTCCCTTTATGCACTCTGCAAACTTTCTTTTTTGAGAAATGCACTCTGCAAACTTATTCTTTCCTCAGTTTTTTTCTTACTCATGCACCGTATAAAACAAAATTAATTTTCTCTGAGATATTTCCTAATTCTCCCTGTTTTAATATACAAATAAAAAGGTCAATAATTTTTTTTTAATAAAGGACAATAAATAGATTATCTTTTGTCGTTACAAAAAACATTTTTTGTTTTAAAAAAAATAACACTTAAGAATGCATGTGCACGTGAGTGTGGGCGAGCATGCACGTGAGGTGTGACAGACGATGTCGGAAGAGACAGGCTCTAGACTCCGACCGAGTCTCTCGGTTTAACCAAAATGGTTTTGCTTTTGAGTGAGTGTGTGCCTCTGTATCTCTTCTCCTCTTCGTAGCCACACTCTCTCTCGTCTGTTCCAATATTTCCCAACCAACAATCTTCTATTTTTGTTCGTAAACTGAATTTTAGAAGATCTTACGCATACTAGTTTAATGCTCCAATAGTACAGCAACAAAAGAGGCTATTAGAGCAACCACGTTAAGAGCACCGACATTGATGAACCCCCTTGAGGGTTCATAGAAATAAAAAAATATTTTTTTTTTTGTTATTTTCGTTTACTTTTTTAAAAAAAAAAAAATTAATTTTGGACCAATCACATGTTGACACGTGGTGAACCCGGGGTCATCGGGGTTCACCGCGGTGAACTTTTGAGAGAGAGGTTCATAGAAATCTAATTTTAATATTATTTTTTTTTCTCGGTTTCCGTGTGAACTCCCCCCATCAACCCTTGATGGGGGTGCTCTAAGGATTCAAAAGGAGGGTTCACCCCTTTTCCAAGAAAAAAAAATATAAAAATCATATATTTGTGAACCTGTATTGTGGGAGTTTAGTGGGATGAACCTGGTTCATCACTATTTTGTAGGCCCCATGCCATGTGACGATCCGTTATTGATCACTTTATTTATTTATTTTTTAAAAAGTCAAAAAAAAAATTCAGCTGTAAACCTAATCAAGGGGTTCATTAATGCTGATGCTTCTATGTTCTAACAATGCTAGGACATTTTTATAGCAAGGATTGAGAAGGGGTTTTTAGTGTATGCCCCACAAAAAATAAACAAAAAATTAATTTATTGCTTAAAGTTTCCAAATAAGCATTGATTTAAGTGGGTTTTTTTGAACTATTTGCAGGTCTCACTGACGATAGTTCTATTTGATGTTCTATTTGACGGTTGGAGATTAGTTTGCTTTTTAATTTTTTATAATCATGTAAAAAAAATTCCTAAATAGGTTTTATGGGATAAAAATCCTTTTAGGACTTATACCACTAGAGGACAACATGTTTAACTCTAACCTTTCCCTTGAAGAATTCAAACACTTTTCCAGGTCGATCATTCGGTTGATATAAGTTTTTTTTTTGGTTCAACTTGGTTGATAAAAGTTAAACACACACACACTTACGTTTGAATCGAAGTTTACATTTACTTACACGAGTTTGTTGTTGTACACAGAGCTAGACACGGATCGTATATCTAGATTTTTGAAAGTATTTGTAATTTGTTTTGTATATTACGAATATCTAATTTTTTATTTGATTTATTTCAAAAATACTTACAAATATTTGTGGATATGACGAATACTTACGTATATCTCAGTTGTTTTGATTAATACAAATAATCTTAAAAGTTTGATACAAATTTGTTTTGTAAAATATTTTTTTGCATAATATATAAATAAAAATTTAAAGAAATAGTGAATCTACATATTTTGTAAAAAAATTTAAACTTAAGTTAACAATTATAATAACACATAACTTCGAGAAAAGTTATAATTATCATACATTTTTCTATTTTTACGTAGTATTTTTATAGTATAAGTAATAATGCGATGAGAATTTGTCAAATCATATGCTAGAATAATAATTATATAGTTTAATACATTAAAATTTTTAAAATATAATCAAGATATTCATACATTTATATATTGTCGTATTGAAGTGGATATCTGCTTACCAAAATTTGAATATCTGTGAATTGTTACGATCTTAACGGATATTAATTTTTAATATTTGGATCAAATCGAAATAAATGACGAATCAAAACGAATAATGGATCGAATCAGATTTAATGGATAAAATGTTTAGTCATTTGTACACATACTCGTGAGTATATGTACAGTTCGTTATTTTAACATTATTATTCTGTATAAAGAATCAACTATATTAAGCGCCCGAGACATATCATGTCAAATGCACTCTACTCTACGCTATGAGAATCAGTTTCACATTCACGCGTTGCCAAGTGAAATAAGTTTCGGCCACAAAAGCTGATATTTTATAGTCATTTTCATATACGTAATCAAGGGTTTGTAGGCTATCACTGTTAAATTATTTGAACAGTTATTTTGTGTGATAGTCGACAATAATGTTTGTGATATTATTAAACCAAAAACATGTGGTTTCTGGCAATGAGTATTACATGATGGGGATAAAAATTATAGAGGATTGGTCAAACCTAGACAGCTTCTATATATGTAGAGACAGCTGCACATGTATGTCACTTGTTGATGCATACACATTCACTTCTACACACACACACATATATATATAGATAGATATAGATAGATTTAACTAGTAACAAAAATTTGCTCAAAAACTGATAAAAAATAAATAGAATATATGGAAATGAGAGAAATGATTATTTATAGAATTTAATGGAATGAAATCAATATTCCATTTGTTCCAAAACGTTTGTAATTTGGAATAATTTTACAAATGAAAGTTAAACTTTCTTTTTGACATTATATGGAATGTTATGGAATAGCCTTTCCATTTTTTATTGTAACTGGTAAAAAAAAAATTGGAATACAAAGTAATTAATCATTCATTAAAATTTTCTTCGAAAAAAATACATTTCAGTTGCATCCTTAGAGTGAATTCCAAAACCTATAACACCTTGACTAAGCATGTTGTAACGTAACTTCTTATTTTTGTAAACTAATATTTTTAGTTTACTAAGAATCTAAGATGTTCCTGGCCGCTTAAGATTTTGTTCTGCATGTCACCCTAATCTTTCGGCGTAAGGAAGAAATCTTATGCCAAAATTATTCTTTTTATATCGTAACCTTCTGGATTGAAACTTGTATCTTCTTGCCATGATGATAATATTCTCAGAATTATATCTATGAATATCATTTAATTGATTCTACAAAATGAAGTAAAAGATTATGATTGAACATGCGCACTTTTTCATTTGAAAGACTAATGTCCAACACCATGACAAGCTAATGGCTTAGTGTTGTCAATATTTCCGGGATTTCATGTAATTATCTATTATATGTTTTGGATGTTATAGTAGAAAATTTTAGAAAAAAAATAATATACAAATGTAACATGACATTAAAAACGCGTAGAAATGATATAATATATAGGTTATCGCCTAATGAAAAATGGACTAGTTTCCGATAGGCTATCTTTCTTACTTGGTTACTTCAATACTTGGTTGATAATTTTTACATAGATAATACTCCATCCGTTTCAGAATATATGTCATTCTAGACTTATTTTTTTGTCACAAATTAAGTGTCGTTTTAAAATTTCGATGTAAAATTGATTAGTTTTATATAATATTCTATTTTTTTATTAGTTTAAAAGTGGTTAGGTGTATAGGTAATTGTTTTGGAAATATGTAAAATTAAATATTTTTTTAATCTGTGTGCAAAAACCTAGAATGACAAATAAAATGAAACGGAAGGAGTACTATAAGTCTATAATAGACTGAGATATCTTAACAGTTGATTAATGTTTCATTCTTAACATTAAAACACACAATACATATAAGATTACGACTATAGAGTCCAAACTCAATTTTGGTTTCATTAGAAAAAAAAAAACTAAAATTCGGGCATAATAACATTTGACCAATGTTTCATGGCAACTAAATATATCCATCGTCACAATAGATATCACGCCTAACTTTGGTTTCATCTCATTCCAAGAATACTAACTTTGATCACAGAGAAATAATATAAGACACTAGGGAAAAGATGCATAATAGTAACATGTAAATTTATACGATTGGTATGATCTTTAATTATACTGTTGACAAAACAAAACTATGCTCTTTAATTATAAGAATGACACGTATTCACAAATATCAACCAACACTAAGGGCATCTCCAACCCAATTACATTTTTTACTTCAAAATGAAGTAAAAGTGATTATGGAGTAAAATATGTTCCAACTCCACTCCATATCTTACTCCATAATGAAATTTACTCCATAAATGGAGTAATCTATTTTTTCTTTGTTCACTACTTCATTATGGAGTTGGTAATAAAGTGAGGTTATTGTATTTTCACTCCATAATTATTTTTACTCTATTTTGGAGTAAAAAATAGAGTTTTAAGGACAATACATCCAATGGAAGAAGATTAAGAATATGTGGGAACCCAACGTTAGTAAAAGCGAAGATGATATGCGACAAGACTCAACTACTTCTCCCTTTCTCAGTCATCAATCAACAGAGAATTTTACCATCAACATTACACGTTTTTCCTTTCTTCTCCATTTCTGGTTTTCTTACTGTTACAAAAAAAAAACGTATGGATGTATTAGTAGTTTAGTACTATAATTAGCATGAAACGTAAGTTTAAAACAGAAAATCAGCAAAAAATTGTGTGTATATGTGGTTTTGTGGTAGAGGACATAAGAGCAAACATAATGATTAGGTGTAGTGAAATTACACAGCTGGTGACGTATGAAATGCTGTTGGAACGATCCCATGTTAGGAAATCACTCGACATGCCTTTCTTTCCGCTCCGCTCCTTTAATTAGGCTTATTAATTAATCTTTATGTATTAATATATCCCCTAACTATCACTGTTTTATTGTTTTAGTTGTACGTGTAGATCGTATTTATATTTATATCATATCAATCTCGTTATGTGGTTATGTTCTATATAAATGAATCTCTATTTTTTATTTTGTATGATTTAGTCAAGGGATATAACATATTCTTTTATTAGTTCCAATGCGGAAATGGAAAAAAAAATTATGGTACCATTTACGTGTGCTGTTTTATGTATTTCTACATGTTACAACACGATATGACGACAGTTCATCCTTGATCTTAACTTTGTTGATAGATAGAGAGATTAACCGACCAAGGTATCGTCGTTTAGACGGTCCCAACAATAACATTTGCTTAAAGCGTCATCTATCTATTTTAACTAGAACTTAATTAGACGTTACATTTATTGTTCTTGTATTCTTGTCTGTTTTGTGCTTTGATCCCAAACTTAAAAGTGGTATAAAATATAAACATACTCATTTTGTAAATTATGAACATACTACGAATGCGAAATCAGTAGATAAAACTCATCTGATTGGAATGGCATATACTAGAGAATTGCAACTAAATTTATCTGGTTTGGTTTTGCATACAAGGAAAAGCAAGATATACCAAAAAAAAAACTATTTAGAAATTTGATAAATGATAGCAATGAAATATACATATTATTATCATATCCGTTGAAAGTGCCGTTGTGTGTTCGTTTGCTTTTATTTCTAGCTTCCATATGTGGTTTACAATAAGAAGCAACAACCAAACTATAAACTTGCCTTGATGGGATCCTATTATACGCTCTGATTGTATTAACTATTAAGAATAAGAATGGACAACTAAATCAGTTTGGTCTAATTTAATGGCGTTGGCATAGATTCGTGTCGGCAGAAACTTACGTAAATGGATTAGATCATATACTGTTGGTGAATATACCACTAAGGTCCCAATCACCAGATATCTTGTTTTTATTATTTTCCAGGGTTTCTTTTATTTTTCTATTATTTTATTTTTCTTATCAGAATGTATATATCGTATACCATTTTCCATAGGAAGCTCTTACAATTACAAATTCAAAGAATATTTTGTTAAAACGAAAATACCAATTTAAAATGATCTGATCTTACTACTTTTATATAATTAAAAAATCAGATAAATTTTTCTCATAAAATAATGTTTGAAGAAGACTATAGTGTTACTGGTCAATTCAAAAAAAGTTGTGTTACTCGTTAGGTTATCTTCAAATATAGATGCCGTCATATACAGATTTATCAGACGGCAATATATATTACTAATAACAATCTCAATTGTTGCCAAAAAAAAACAATCTCAATTAATGTCAAAAATCATCTAAATAAAAGATTATGTCTTTCTATTGCAATTTTTTTTTTAAAGAAATACCTTGAAATCTGTGTAATGAAATTGTTTTTTGAAATAGTGCGTCTATTTAAATTTTAGTTACTCGATTTTTTTTTGTAGGAATCAGACTATCTTAGTTGTCCAAATTTCAAGATAAATTGGAAAAATATTTTTTATTTATTTATGCATAGATGTATTCATCATTGATATATGATGAATATCAAAAAATTTGCTATCTTAATTGTCTAAATTTCTTTAGAAAATAGAGATTTTATAAAGTTTAATACATTGGTTTTGTTGGTATATGGAGTTTTTTTTTATTAAATTTTTCTGTTGAAAATTAGAACTGATTTCCATATACCATGAACATAAGTTTATTACATTAATAAAAAATTTCAATGTGGTTAGGTCTTTAAACTAAAATATAGAGGTTTATATATAATTTTTTCGAAAAACTCGATCTTTTTATAGTGGTTATTCCACATATTTCAAGATAAATTAGAAAATATGGAATTTTTATTTTTATTAATTTATGTATCATGCACTGATATAATATGAAGAATAAAGTGGATTGAGACCTTAACTGTTCCCGCTTCTCCGAAAAATAAAAAAATTGTAGGGATTAATCCACTAATTACGTGGTATATGAAGTTTAAATAAATTACTCTTTTGAAAATTATAAAGGATGATCATGTACTATGAAAATAAGTTTAACATACATTAATAAAAATGTATAATTTGAAGGTATTTTTAATCAACATGAAAGAGTTAAACTTCAATATATAATATTTACCGAAAACTTGATCTTTTTGTAGGGGTTAACTCACAAATTTTGAGACAAATTAGAAAATAGAACACTTTTCTTTTAATACATAAATACATCCAACACATATATAATATGAAGATTAATGATGTCTGACATCTTTGTTATTCTAATTTCTCTAAAACATAGAGATTTCATAGAGTTTAGTTCATTGATTTTGATGGTATATAGAATTTTATTAAATTACATGGTATCCAACATTATATAATATTGTGGGGTCCGTCTGATAATGTGCTGGATGAAGTTAACCTCCTTTGTATCCTTTCCCCCACTCATGTTCAATCAATTGTCACTCTTCACCTTCATGCCTCACGTATCTTACTTTTAGGATTAGGATACTTCTGATATTAATTAACTAAGGAAAGCATTTACTTCACTTTTGAACTAAAGTTTTACTTTATTACCCAAAATAAGAATTCCTTAAATTATGCCCTACGCTTTATAAAAAAAATACAGTGGAAGTCCCTTTTTAACTAGCTGTCAATTTTTGTATTCCTATTTCTAAAGTATTGTTTAACTAGCCCAATAAATAAAATATTAACAACAGCACATAGCACCGTTTAATTATTAAGCCCAATTTATTTCAGGCCTTTTCTGATATTTGACAATTTTACTAGGCCCACCACCCGATGATGTTTATTTCTTTGTAGCTATACATCTTCATACAGAACCCCAACTTCAACAGGAGAGAAAAAAAAGCAGTGAGTGCTCACTTCTACTGGGTCACAAAAGGAGCCAGGATCCGTTGAATGGTTTAGAGAGGAGCAACGGAGGAAATAAGAAATATAAGTTTCTTTACTGAATGAATATAAGTTACTTTACTTTTAATTTCTCTTTTTTTTTTAAGTACAACGAATGAGAATTTGGCCAGTTGAAAAGAAAATGCTTTTGATTAAGGTAAAATAATGTGAATTAAATACTAAAATTGATACACCTTTATATATTCAAACAATTACAAGAGTGTACAGAATATTTTTATAAAAGCCAAACATACATGATTATTCAATGACTCACTGACACAGTTTTATTATTTTACACGATACACATGCATCAGATCTAAGTTCGTTATTTTTTTTTCACTAGTACTATATTCAATTAGTTTTTTTCTTCTTGATTGAGTCGATAATCTTGAGAACCATAAGCACTAAAGGCTTCGAGAAACAAGTTGGATTTACGACGAGGATTGAGTCCCATATCATTGCACAAATCATCGGCATGTTGGATGCTGAAGGTAGAAATGCAATGACGTTTATAGAATCGGCTCGATCTTCTCATCACTTCCATTTCCTTGGAGAATTGATCCAACATTTTCTCTTTGCTCGGTAATTTGAATTTTCCATCCACGAGCCGGCTTAACCACAGCGAACGTAGCTCTGACGTGTGTAGGTTTGAGTTGCTCTGAACGTATCCCACAAAACCCATGTTTGGTATCAGTGGATGGATTGTTCCCCTGAAATTTGGTTTTGTCATTATAAGCAACAATATAGACTTGAACTAGTACGTTGTTCACAAAATAGACTTGAACTAGTACTAATTAGGATTATTCTCAAATAGCACTTTTTTGGGTTTGATATTTAAGGGGTGAGATGAGTTATGATTTATGATGTAGAGTAACTTATAGTGCTTTTACTGATTAATAAATGATAATTTTGGAAATTTTCTCATAATTTGGTGACAAAAAAAACTGTTTACGAGATTTGTCCCGGTTAATTCACTATATCAATTTAATTTACACAAGATTATATTCATAGATTCTTGTGATGACGATTTTATAATTTTTTTTATTTTATAGTTGTGTGTACCTGTATAGAGGCATAACACCGGATGGAAACTCAAGCCAACTTCGAAAGGGTTCAGGAACAATGGCTTTGAGCTTTTTCTTGCCATCATAACCAGTTGCAAGTATCACAACATCAGCTTCTAACGTAGTCCCATCCTCAAGCTCAATCCCTTGATCATAAAAGCACCATTTTGATGTTTTCTTAAACCGGATCATCCCTTTATCCGCTTCCTTAAAGAAATTCTCAGGCATTATGGCCATTTGGCAAGAGGCATAGTCTTCTTCAAAAGAATGGTCCGGTTTAAGACCATATTTCTCTAAAGGAAGCTTCCACATAACATATGATTCAATGAATTTGGAAACCACTGCACGCTGTATTGTCATATATGTTTATAAAAAAAAATTACTTAGAAAATCCACATAAAATCACGCATCTACAGAGACCAAAGTAATATATAGGTTTTAAGATCACAAACCAGAAGAGAGAATAGGAGGCAAAAGAAAGTTCTAATGAAGCTTTGGTTAGGCCTATCATGGAGGAATTGAGAAGCTCTTGTAGAGTAGAACAAGAAGAATGGTAAGCCCCACACCCAATAATGTGGGACCACCCAATGTGTCGTTCTCACCACCATTGTGCACGCTTGCCCACCTTCTCCTGCAATATTCATACATTTTATCTGACTATTGGAATCATACTGATCAAATAATTAATGATCCGAACGGGGGTCATATTGGAATATTTAATTTGTCGGTTCATTATAAAACTTGTGAGCAGCTGTTTGATTGTGTCAATCAGAATAACGGTCCAAGTCCACCGAAAAAATAATATATGTATTTATATAGGTATGGTTGCTATATACATATATTATATTTTGACTTGAGTAAATTGTTAGAGTGAAGTTAAAAATTAAGTGTTAATTAATCAAAATATTGTGAAACAAAGAGAATATATTTTATGCATATACCTTGATTTGCTAAAGCAGACTCTAAAGCCAAATCAATGGCTGATTTCTTGAAGCCAATGACGGCGACTTTCTTTCCACGGAGGAGATGACAAGCTTCTTCTTTCTCTAGTTTGCAATAATCCATCGAATGCATCACTTTCCCTTTGAATATCTCCGGCCCTTTATTCACAGGAAACGTCGGTATTCTTGGTACATCACCGTATTTTCCAGTGCACACTACCACGAACTCAAATGCATGCCACTGCACACACAATGACGATTCACAAATAGACATAGATAACATAAAAATACTAAAGAACAAGAAGACGTAAATTCGAGTTAACTACTGATGCATGGCACTAGTTTACAAAAGCTACTTGGACGTTCTTTAATTACAATTTTAGGTTTTAAATATATATTTAAGTTGGTTCCAAAAAGAGTTGTTAGTTAACAACAAAAACTCGGATTCATATACATATTTTAAATTCTCTTTAGCCATAGCCAAAATTACATGGCTGTTATATATACTGAGGATATTAATATTTTCTTGTCACATAATTCTAGAGATCAGTTTAAGATTTAATTTGAGATACCTAAGTTCTTATAGACAAAAAATCATAAGAAAATATTTTTTTTTAATATTATATAAGAATGCAGAGTGATCTGCATGCAATAATATACGATTTTTTTTTGTTCAAATCAGTAATATAATATACGATATGAATTAAGACAAACCTGAATCTCTCCAGCATCCCCATTTTGAACGGCAACTTCCCATACAGGTTTTCCGGACAAAAAGTTGCCGTAAGCACCAAGGTCAGCAGCCATCTGTGGAGTTCCACCATCACCGGTGTACCTAACTTCGATGACCTTAGAGCCAAACTTCATGAATTTAAGGAGATCAAAATGCTTAGCATAAGATTCCAAGTACTCTAATATCTCAACGTAAGATGGGAAAGTAGTGTCATCTCTATTGGGCCATGGAAAGTCAGAGAACTCATAATCCACTCGAGTCGATTGTAACTTAGTCGTCTCGTAAGTGCAGCTCTTCCAAACACCTCCTACCGAATCCGAGGCTTCGAAAACAATCGGGTTGTGATGAGCTAAGTGTTTAGCGGCTGCTAAACCGCTAACACCAGCACCAATGATCGCTACTCTGGAAGGATTAAGCTTATCGTTAGAAGCCATTGGGAGGGAGATTGTGAGAGAAAAGTTGTTTTGATGAAGAGTGTTTTGAGTTGTTTGTGAGTTTGTTGCATGGGACATATTTATAAGGTTTTTCTCTGGTTGGGTCACGCCTTGCACTCAAAGGCAGCAGGTGTGAATTTTATTAGGGAGCACGTGGTTTTGAATATTGGTTTGGTTTTGAAAGATCTAAAGTATACTAATGTGTCTTTCTTTGAGAAATTTGGAGGCTATTGTAAGGAAATTTCTGCAAGCGTGCGCTGTGAGATCAATAATTCTCACTTTTGTATTTGTTCGTGTTAAATTTCTAAGTTCTTTCAAGAAGTCTAATAGAATATTTCTTTTTTATTATTTCTATAACTTGCTTAATTTATTTGTCTTCTTGAATTTGATTAAGAGCTTATTAGTCCATGGGTTGAGTAACTTTATCATATAAACTAGGAAATAGACAAAAACTCCGTTCGGTTCTCGTGTCGTTCTCGAAATCTCCTCATGTAGAGATGTATATCAAAGAATACAACATTATCTTCGAATTCTGAATACCATCTAAGAACATTAACTAAAGCCTAAATGAATAAGATGGTAGATGATCTTCATTTTCCATTGCTTCAAATTTAATGTTTTGTTACGTTTCTAGCGTATTTTTCCTCGCCAATAAAATTCCGTTTATAAAACGAAAACAGATTTAAAAATAGCTAGACAACAACTGTATCTATACCAGTAAAAAAGCTATATATATATAATGGATACTATAGTTTATCTACTTTACATAGATATAATTTATTTGACAAATATTTCCTTAAAATAGGCTATTAAAAAGATTTGTGGAGATTTTCTGGTCTAATCACCTAAATTATCTTAAATTTGAGTAATAAAATAACTTTTTAATGTAAGAGAGAAAATGTAAAAGTGACTTCTTCGTTTTTAATTTGTAGATGTTGCCTTATTTTGTTTATTTCCATAATCTTATAGACTAATAAGTGCTTTTGAGTTTGAGTTATTAAAAATAGAAAATATAATTAATCTATTTTTCAGACCCAAACTTCTTATGTTCACACTCGTGAACGGAAATATAATGCAGCAACCAGAGGGACTTCAATGATATAAAGATCTAGTCTAACTATTCCAATAAAATATAAGATCTTAAGTTTTGAACAAAGAGAAAAATAACCACAAAATAGTACACTGCATTTATATATACATGGCTTTTGGTGAATAGGCTTTAGAAAATTATTTGAATCCTTTATTGGTCTATTCTTTAATCTGTTTTTTTGCCTGGTTCTTGAACTGTGACTGCTATATTTTTATTTTCTTCTTGTCTCTACTATCCTAATATTAGACTAAATCTTTATTCCTAAAATTTAGTATAAAATAATAAGTCCACGCAAGTTTTGAATTTTAAAACAGCAGACAACAAGTCATGCCTTATAGTTTATATTTGACTCTCAAATGTGATTGTGAACTCTCTAACAACAATTTGATTTGTTTATTTGATATCGTTTGTATAAAAGCGTCACGGCACCAAAACTACAAAAGCATAATAATAATACACTTTGATTGAAATCTCACAATACTTGGTCATCAAATTTATATATATTATGAAAATTGTGTCCGAAATTAATAACAGCATATAAAGCGGCCAAAAGCTAATATCATCTTAAAATTGAATATACAATTAATGAACTAATTGCACAGTGTAAAATAATTTGGTCAGTAAAGATTTTTGATATTATAAATTTATACTTATAACTATAATGTATGTTGGATAAAGATCAAAATACCTGGTGAAAAATAATAATAATATAGATTATCTTGAAAAACTAAATATTAAGATACATTTATGAAATAGACTGACGTGAGCTTGCAAATAAATCATTGTCCTATCAAATTAAAAGAATGTATTGTTTTTTTTGTTGGTTTTTGACTTGAAAATTTCTTGAATTTGAAAAATTATATTCATACACATATACAAACAAAAACAAGTCTCTGAAATAAGACTAGCCTTTTTGTGTTGACAATTCTTCTGTTATGTCATATGCGATGGCTTTTGATATTAATTAGCATTATTTTTTATTTCACATGGACGAAGAAAACATATTTCATGCCCGTATATATTTTACCATATTTTATATGTCCAGTTCATGCATGTCAGATGTCACAGAGAATCACCCCTAAAGGGCCTAAACGTTTAGTTAATAATGTTTAGGCGTATACATATGATGGTGGTAATATTAACATATGTACCGAGTAAACCAACTTTTTCAGTTTTGAATGTGCGTGGAAAACCTTCAAGTCAAACATAAAAGAGCATGTTTAACATTTTACCAAAAAAACAACATAAAAGAGCATAAAAAAAAAAGATTAAGTTAATAAAGTCACAACTATAAGTTACAAAAGAAAAAAAGCACAACTCAGAAGTATAGTTTAACTTGGTAAATTCTCAATTATCCAATGCAGTACAATCAATATTCTTGAAAAAATATTTATTAATCTCGAAATCAACAATTATCCAAGTAAATTCATTTGGCTGATTAACGGAGTCGAATTGGTCTTTTAAGACTACCCAAAGCATTTAAAATCCAATGAATTTGAGCATGGTTACTTATACAGTATATATAGAATACTCATGTGTATATAGTCATACAATGATATAATTGGAAAGAAGAGGAAGCAACAAAGAAAATGAGTTTGAAGGATACTCAAGCAGAAGAGAGAATGTTAGGAATATGGTTCGAGAAAATTATGAAAGTGAGAGTAAATACATTGTATCTTTTTAATTGTTTGGTACGAATCAATATTTCTTATGGTCGATTGATACTATTCTTGTTTCTGTTACATGCATATATATATATATACCTTCTTGTGGTCCTTAGCTTTAAAAAAAAAAAGAGAGAATGGTGTAAACTTACCAAACGGTGATTAATATGTTAATACTTGCGTATCAAAAGTTTTAAATTAGAAAATATGACAAAAGTCTCTTTTCATATAACAATTTCTTTTGCAAGATTGGTTATACATATACGAATGAATTACAACGACAAAAAGTCTTTGATTTTTTTGTTTGGGATGTTTATGCAGTTCTGACGAATTCTCGTAACTAAATAGAATATTAATACAAATCAAATGTTCAAAGGCTTTTTCTTCTTTTTCTCGAACAGAGGGGGGGGGAGCTTGTTAAATTGTATATGTCGAATCTTATAGTAGGTTTTTTTTTTTTTTTTTTTTTTTTTTTTTTTTGAAACACTAATCTTATAGTAGGTTAGATAGTAGTTTACCATGCATTCCTAATTGTTGGGGGTCCATAAAACACTTGCATGAATAAAAAGAACAAAAGCAATTGTTAAGCATCAACTGGATCAGGCCCGTATGTATGCGCTTGTAATGATATAGGCCTCTAAAAGCCCACTAAAAGCACCGGTTACGGTCTTCCAGTGTCAGTTGGTCACCATAACTTCCGCGAATGTATAAAGAATAAATGTAACGGTGACGCAACTATCTAATTACAAGATTATTGTTAATAGTTGACACGTTTTCGTAAATATATAAAAAACTGTTTATCTTTATTACTTAACCAAAAATGTTTTCTTGCATCTTCATTGCCGCGTAGTCTACATATCCACGTATACAGATGTATAATGATCTGCTAACGTAACGGCTTGTGACGTGTGTGAATAGACCAAACTAAAATGCAATAATAACCATGATTGTTATCTTTTTTTTTTTTTTTCCGGCTAAAACTTTTATTGAATCAAATCAGCACAAATGTTGTTGTATAAAAAGTATAAAACCATGATTGTTATCTAATAAGTAAAAACATGATTAACTCATTAAAAAGTGAATATTTTCAAACATTGTCACTAGACGGCCATTCGATTAATGCCTAATTATAATTAGGAAGATTTGGTTACGGTTATGTTATTATCTAGATATTTGCATAATATGTAATTAAAAAGATATGCAAACGAGACTTGACTTAAAAAAATTGCAAATTATCGATAAACGATCTCTTACTCTTTGATGATCCTCATCAATAAAAAAATGCCAATTTTATTTTGGGTTTTTTGCGTTTGCACAAAAAAATTGACTTTGAATTTGGGTAGAATTTGATTGAAGCAGATTCTGGGTTGATTCGTTTTTAGTACAAGACATTGATTTTGTCAAAGTTGCCTTCTTATTTAAAAAAAAAAAAAATTGATTTTGTAAGATTCTTAGATTATATCCCAAATTTTGAAGAAAGGATAAATCTTTTTTTTTTCTTAAGATTCTTGTGTTGCTGCAATTTCGTGATTAAGTCGTTTCGTGTATCCGTTAAAAGCAGAGATAAATCGTGTTTTAGATCTTACTCTGTTCTAAGTTTTCTCAGGTAACCTTCTTTTTAAGCTCAAATTTAATTGATAATTTCCATTCTCTGAATCGGCTTCTGAATCTTTGGTTTTCATTTTTTTTTTAATTTCGTGGAGATTGCTTGAGCTATTGTGCCTAATTAGTTGCAGGTTTAGAGTTTTAACCTCTTTTTTATTAGTAGATTTAGAATGATGTGTTTTTTTTTTTTTTATGTTTGGAAGTGAAACTAGTTCTCAACAGCTTTGTTCTATGTTTTTAATTTGAATAATATGATTTTGTGCGCAGGTGAAAGAATATAAGCTGCATTGAGTATGAGCAAGACTAGGGGTTGGTTTAACAAGATCTTCAAAGGCTCTAACCAGAGGCTCCCCGTGGGGACTGAGCATTATCAAAATGGTTATTACGACAATTATCCCAATGTGCATTCTGAGCCAAGTGCAGATACAGATGCTGATCCTAAGCAGGAACCATCTACTTCTGAGGTTACTATATATGATGATTATATATGGCTATAAAGCATAGTCTCAGTTTATCAGATTATGGTGTTATTGTTCTTTTTTTTTTGCTGTACTAGGATACATGGAATGACCAGGAAAATGAAGAAATAGACCGTGCAATTGCATTGTCTCTTCTAGAAGAGAATCAAGGACCAGAGACAAATACAGGCGCCGGTTAGTCCATTTTCAACCAAACAGAAATATGAAAAAGATTGCTTTTGATGCATATATATAGATATTTGAAAATATTTCATTTATCTTATCTTTTATTTTATTAATTATTTTAAATTTAGATAATTATGTTCATTGTTTTAGGGTTTTTATCGTTTTAGGAAGTTAGAGAGGTTTTAGTCTTATGGCTATGCTTTAGGAAGTTTTAGATAATTATGTTCATATGTAGCTTTCACTCTTATGGTTTTAGGAAGTTAGAGAGGTTTCTCTATGTTTCTTCCTTGTTTTCTGTAGATCTATTTAGATAGAAGATTTAAGAAGACTTAGTTTATTTGGGAATTCTTAGACTAAACAAATATCTTTGCATTATCAGTAGCTTCGGCTACATCAGCTTTGTTTTCAAACTCGGTTAGTAATATAAAAAGTGAAAGCAGGGAAATACGCAATGGTGGATGAAGATGAGCAACTTGCTAGAGCCATAGAAGAAAGTATGATAGTTAGGAATGGAAGTAATTTTGATATTGGTAATGCATATGGTGGGGCTGGAGATTTCTACGGGAGTGGACATATGCATGGAGGAGGAAATGTATATGCGAATGGAGATATTTACTATCCAAGACCTATTGCTTTTTCAACGGACTTCAGGTACTTAGATGACCAAATCATCTTTAGTTTAGTTGATGTTGTTAGTTTCTTTTCCAGCCAAATAACTTGTCACTGCATAGGATATGTGCTGGCTGCAATATGGAGATTGGTCATGGAAGATATCTGAATTGCCTCAATGCACTATGGCATCCACAATGTTTTCGATGTTACGGTTGCAGTCACCCGATCTCTGAGTGCGAGGTGGTTTTCCAAATTCTCATTCTTTCCGTTGTAGTTAAACCTTCGAATCACACAATGTATAACATGTTTTCCTCATTTTTTTTCTTAATAAGTTCTCAACGTCTGGGAACTACCCTTTTCACAAAGCTTGTTACAGGGAGAGATATCATCCAAAATGTGATGTCTGCAGCTTCTTTGTATGTAAAATCAATAGCCTTTTACCATCGTAAAGCCCATTTGTATGTTGTTTTCATGCACTTATCTTCTGTTCCTTTATTTCTTGCGACAGATTCCAACAAACCATGCTGGTCTAATTGAATATAGGGCACATCCCTTTTGGGTCCAGAAGTATTGCCCTTCTCACGAACACGATGCTACTCCTAGATGTTGCAGTTGTGAAAGAATGGAAGTTAGTTTTTAATGTCATCTTATCAAATCCAAAACTCTTTTTTGGGAGGAAGTTGACAAAGTTTTTGTTTATTTCTGCAGCCACGGAACACAGCATATGTTGAACTTAACGATGGACGGAAACTTTGCCTAGAGTGTCTAGACTCTGCAGTGATGGACACTTTTCAATGCCAACCTCTGTACTTGCAGATACAAGAATTCTATGAAGGACTTAACATGAAGGTTGAGCAGGATGTGCCACTTCTCTTAGTTGAGAGACAAGCACTTAATGAAGCCAGAGAAGGTGAAAAGAATGTGAGTAGAAAAAAAAAAATACAATTAAGAATATATCATATTTTGTCCAAAGAGTTTTAGATTTTCATTGTGTGCTTTCTTAGGGACACTATCACATGCCAGAGACAAGAGGACTCTGTCTTTCAGAAGAGCAAACTGTTAGCACTGTAAGAAAGAGATCAAAGCATGGCACAGGAAAGTGGGCTGGGAACATGATTACAGAGCGTTTCAAGCTAACACGTCGTTGCGAGGTTACTGCCATTCTCATTTTATTTGGGCTCCCAAGGCTACTCACTGGTTCAATTCTAGCTCATGAGATGATGCACGCGTGGATGCGGCTCAAAGGTGAGAGTTTCTTGTCTCTATTTTGACTGCTTCTTATTCTCTTGTTTTCACATTTGTTGAACCGTTTAACTAAAATGTGGTCTTGAAAAGGTTTCCGGACACTGAGCCAAGATGTTGAAGAAGGAATATGTCAAGTGATGGCTCATAAGTGGTTAGAAGCAGAGTTAGCTACTGGTTCAAGTAACAGCAACGCTGCATCATCTTCATCTTCTTCTAGAGGAGTCAAGAAGGGACCAAGATCACAGTACGAGAGGAAGCTTGGTGAGTTTTTCAAGCACCAGATAGAGTCTGATGCTTCTCCGGTTTATGGAGATGGGTTTAGGGCTGGGAGGTTAGCGGTTCACAAGTATGGTTTGGTAAAAACACTTGAGCATATACAGATGACTGGGAGATTCCCGGTTTAAGAACTCAAAAGTCTTTTACTTTTTCTATTGTTTTTTTGAAATTAAATTATAGGATTCCTTTTGGTAGATTGGTATTATATGCTCTTATTCTTTTGTGAAAATATGAAATTTCTCGACCATACTCTCATGTGATTGTATTTATAGTGTAATTATTCATTGATTTTATTTTTTGTATTTATGTGCATCCACCAGAATTTGACATGAGCGTTTTGGTTCGATTCAATTCTTGGGGTCAGTAACAAATATCCAATGTTTAAAAAAAATTGGGTGGCTGTAGAGACAGAGTACTAACAACAATTAATAGTTTTTCTATTTACAATAGAAATTTTAATTTTTGAGTTTAATTATTATTTTTATAAAAAGTTATATATAAAAAATAAATAAAATAGACAAATTTGAGGATATGCATATTATTGCTTAGTTTTACACTAATTTAGATTGAGTTAGAAAAATTAAATCATTTTAAAATTAATTTCATTCAATCTAAACTGGTATAAACCAATTTGAGTTATATAAATCAGATTTTATGGAAATCATTTTAGCTATTACTTATTTTTAGTAACACACACTAAATCTAACCGTATCAAATCAAACCAAACCAAACCAAACCAATAAAACAAATACCAATTTAAAGGTTTCTACATTACACAACCAAACTGAACCCTGAGATGTCCCAACTCTAATGGCCTCCCAAGGTTTAACCACCCCACCACAACCATCAACTTCCTAATGCTCCGACAATCACCGGCACGCCTTGTCGCCTCTCATTTCCTTCTCCCACTTCTCCACCCTCGTACCTTCTCCGATGCCTCCAGAGCCCTACGCCGCTCTTTACAAGTAGGACACGGCCGAATCCCACCCGAATTAATCGAACGAATCTCCCGTTTACTCATCCTCGGAAGGTACGATGCCTTACACGACCTCTCCCTCGATTTCTCAGACCAACTCCTCAACTCCCTCCTCCGCAACTCACGCCTCCACCCCGAAGCATGTCTCAAAATCTTCAATTTAGCTTCGAAACAGCAGAAGTTCCGACCCGATTACAAGTCTTATTGCAAAATGGTTCACATCTTGTCCAGAGCTAGATTTTACGACCAGACAAGAGCTTATTTAAATGAACTCGTTGCTCTTGATCATTCCTGTTTCGTTGTCTGGGACGAGCTTGTTCGTGTTTTCAAGAGTTTCCACTTCTCTCCGACAGTCTTTGACATGGTAATGAAAGTTTACGCGGAGAAGGGTTTGGTGAAGGACGCTTTACATGTGTTTGATAACATGGGGAGCGTTGGGAGAGTACCGAGTTTGTTGTCTTGTAATAGCTTGTTGAGTTGTTTGGTTAAGAAAGGTGAATACTTTACGGCGTTACATGTTTTTGATCAGATGGTGAGTCTAGGTATTTCTCCGGATGTGTTTACTTGCAGTATCGTTGTTAATGCTTATTGTAGAAATAGAGAAGTGGAGAAAGCGTTGGAGTTTGTTAAAGAGATGGAAAGTTTGTTTGGTTTGGAGATGAATGTGGTTACTTATAATAGTTTGATAAACGGTTATGCTATGATTGGAGATTTGGAAGGAGTGAGGAGAGTGTTGGGGGTGATGTCTGAGAGAGGTGTTTCTAGGAATATTGTTACGTATACTTCGTTGATTAAGTGTTATTGTAAAAAGGGTTTGATGGATGAAGCGGAGAAGGTTTTTGAGTCTGTGAAGGAAGCGGATCAGCATGTGTACGGTGTGTTGATAGATGGATACTGTCGCAGTGGTAAAGTTAGTGATGCTGTTAGGGTTTATGATGATATGTTGAGGAAGGGAGTGAGAACTAATGCGACCATTTGTAACTCCTTGATCAATGGTTATTGCAAATCTGGTCAGTTAATTGAAGCGGAACGAATCTTTATGCGGATGAAAGATCCGGATCATTATACTTATAACACACTTGTGGACGGGTACTGCAGGGCAGGTCACGTCAACGAGGCTTTAAAGCTCTGTGATCAAATGGGCGAGAAAGAAGTTGTTCCAACAGTTATGACTTACAATACTCTTCTAAAAGGTTTTAGCCGTATTGGTGCTTATCATGAAGTTGTGAGCCTTTGGAAGAAGATGATAAAAAGAGGTGTAAGCCCCAGTGAGGTTAGCTGTAGCATTCTACTTGAAGCGTTTTTTAAGCTTGGCGATTTTGATGAAGCCATGAAGCTGTGGGAGAACGTCTTAGCAAGAGGTCTTTTGACAGATACGGTAACTTTGAACGTAATGATCAGTGGGCTGTGTAAAATGGAGAAGGTTAATGAAGCCAAAGAGATTCTAGATAGTGTGAGATGTAAGCCAGATGTGCAAACATATCAAGTTTTGAGCCACGGGTATTACAAAATCGGAAACTTTGATGAAGCTTTTGGGGTTAAAGATTATATGGAGAGGAAAGGACTTGTCCCCACCATAGAGATGTATAACACTCTGATCTCTGCTGCTTTCAAGTGTGGACATTTGAATAAAGTAACGGATCTTGTAACCGAGCTACGTGCAAGAGGGTTAACTCCTACTGTTGCTACATATGGAGCTCTTATAACTGGCTGGTGTAACATTGGAGCGATGGAGAAAGCCTACGCTACGGCTTTCGAGATGATAGAGAAAGGGATTGATGTGAATGTGAATATCTGCAGCAAGATTGCAACTAGTTTGTTTCGGCTTGACAAGATTGATGAGGCTTGTTTGCTGTTGCATAAGCTTGTGGATTTTGATCTTCTTCTTCCTGGTTACCAGAGCTTCAAAGAGTTTCTTAGTCCTGGTGCTACTACGTGTCTTAAAACACAGAAAATCGCTGATTCTCTTGAGAATAGTAAGAAACTATTAGTTCCCAACAACATTGTGTACAATGTTGCTTTAGCAGGTCTCTGTAAAGCTGGGAAACTCAAGGAAGCTCGAAAACTCTTCTCGGAGTTGATACTGCGTGAGGGGTTTTCTCCAGACGAATACACATACACAATCTTAATCCATGGATGTGCTGTTGATGGTGACGTAAATGAAGCGTTCAAACTGAGAGATGAGATGTCTGTAAAAGGTACTACTCCTAACATTGTTACATACAATGCGTTGATAAAAGGCTTGTGCAAGTCAGGGAATCTAGATCGTGCTCAGAGGCTGTTACGTAAGCTTCCACAGAAGGGGATAACTCCTAATGCTATAACTTATAACACATTGATTGATGGATTGATGAAAAGTGGTCGTTTGGATGACGCCATGCGTTTAAAAGACAAAATGATTGAACAAGGTTTGGTTAGAGGATCTTATAAGCAAGAGGATGGTAAGAAGCTAAACCAGGTTTTGGAATCAGAGATTATTAGAAAGATGGAAATGGATTCAGATGAGGTTGAGGATATTAGGATTGTTTCCGGAGCATAAGTATGATGTCGAAAAATGTGAAAATCTTCCAAGCATCACTTTGATGTGAGTGATGGGAAACAGGGATGGACGTTAATACTACTACGTATCATTTGGATTGACGTGGATAGTATGGTTTGGAGATCATCTGAAATTATGATCCTTCTTCCAGGATTCTATTTAACTCTCTTTTCCCTGATTCTTGACGTTTAAAGATATGAGAGCGTCATATTCCTGAAGCCTGAAGTGTTAGAGCAACTACAACAAAAGGCGTCATGGACTACACTTGCTCGAGAATCTTGATACATTTTTTGACTGTGACAAAACTGAAGTTACTTATGTTTGTCTGGTTTAGATAATGGCCAAACGAGATGTCAGTCACTGGTTTTGATAAGATAAGATGATCAATAGATCAAAACCAGTAAGCTCTCTGTTTCATACTTGTTCCTTCCGAAAAAACTTGTGGGGTCATTGTACGATTGTAATGTAATAAATGTAATAAGTGTGATTTGATGAATAATTAAGTTGCTTCAGACCAACTCAAGATTTTAAATTGACGCGCCACCTCTTTTTTCTTTGTTGAGTGAAAAAAAAACCACAAACCTACCATTGATTTGTATTTCTTATCTGCCAAGCCGGAGATCTCGTTCCGGTCTGATCTTGAATGGTATTGTTTGGGACAAGGTGGGTCCATAGTCTATACCATTGTCATGTGTTGCTTCAGAAAAGCTCAGACGTCACCCAACTTGATATTATAGAGTAATTAAATATCCACTTAATCTAACATTTTGATGTAAGAATATCTTATGATTTACATTCTGTAGAATGAAATTTAAAAACGTTACACGGGGAATGAAGACTTATAAAAAAGAAAGATGATGAGAGTAGGCTCAAAGGTCAAACAACTTTATATTAATGCATGGTGGGACTCTGCTCGTGCTTTATCACCTTCTCTCGCTCACATCACCGACACTTTGTCTTCAATTATTTCTGCAAGCTTTAACCATTTAGTTAATGGAAAATGAATTAACATTATGCATCCTGATCTTCATTATATAGTCTCTCGTAACAAACACATCCCTGTTTACAAATTAACTGTATTACTGTTATTTGTTTTCCTACAAAGAACATTTTTCATCAATGTTTACATTATTGATTTCTAGCTATCCACACATAAGGAGCTCATGGACACATACGTGGAAAGAACAAAACTAAAGACACGTGGTTTTGTTCTAAATACGGACAATAGAACTTGCAACACGGGGCAACACATGTGCCCCCTCGACCTATGAACCATCTACACATAGAAGAATCGGTCCAGAGGAAATCATGTCCCTTCTTCCATTTACAATAATACTGCAGTTTTTGTATGGTTGGGCAGAAATGGACTTCTGTTTCTATAATGTTCCATTTACTCTCATGTTCATTGTCCCATATAATGCAAACGCAAACGCAGACTTTTGCAGCTTAAAAAACACCCAATAATTCAATCATGTCCATTTGATTATCCACTCATATACTTTGACACAAACAGTAAATGTCTTTTACTCAATAACATGCCTTTTGAACATCGGTTTAATACAGACCATTGTTATTCAAATTTTTATTTTGTTCCAACACACAAACGCAAACACAGCGTTTTGCGGCCTCTAAACTCGCGTAATTTCAGTCCCCTCCATTTTATAAAAATCCCCTTTCTGTATACTCCAAACAAAACCGACGAAAACAACAACGAACGAACAGAACCAAAATGTTTTTTTGTTTGTTTGTCACGATTTATGAATAGATTTACATTATACAAACAAAAAAATTCACATGTATATTTATAGTATGTATGTACCGTTATAAAAAGTAAACCGAAAATGGTCAAGAATCCAAAGCAAACGGCGTTTGAAGAAGATCATACGGAGACCAAAGCGCATCTAACGGACAAGGCCGACCAGCATCAAGTCTAGCCCACGGCTTACCTTTCCCACTCCAATGCAACAAACTAACCGGACCAGGATGCAAATCCCGACACAACCCTCGAAAATTATCTCCCCCTAAACCGTGCTGGTTCCACCTATGATTAACCGGTTTAATCAAACCGGCGAATACCAATAAAAACGGCGGCAACGAACCTAACTGATAAATCCTTATTCTCTTTTGAATCGCCATCCACTCCTCGATGCGTGCAGTGTACGCGCCCTCGCGCCACCGCGCGAGATCGATCACCATCACTCCGGTGTTGAAGTAGCACGCCTCGCGGTCGGCGAAGGTGAGGGAGAGCGTCGGATTCGACCAGAACGCGGAGGTGAAGTAGGAGGTGAAGTTGGCGTTGCAGTACTCCGGCGCGGCGAGGACGGAGTCGCCGGCGAGATCGGTGGCGGCGAGTTTGGCGATGTCGTCGACGAGGATGAGATCGGAGTCCAGGTAGACGACGCGGCGGACGCACGGCGGGAGGAGGTCGGCGAGGTAGCTCCGGGCGTAGTTGAGGGGACAGTCGAGGGCGGAGCGGATGGAGGAGGAGATGAGGCGGGAGACGGAGGAGACGTTGAAGACGTGGACGGTGAAGTCGAGGTAAGGGAAGGAGGAGGAGACGGTGGCGCGTAGAGACGACGCGTCGGCGGAGGCGGAGGCGACGAAGTGGAAGACGATGTTTTCGGGGCAAGAGGAGTGTTGGAGGACGGAGAGGACGGCGGCGACTGAGCCGCGAATGTAGGCTGCGTCGAGTGTCATCGCCACGTGGACGGCTCGGCGGGAGCAGAAGATTGGCTTGGTTGCCACGTCATCGTCGTTGTCGTCTCCGGGATCGATTAGGGGGCAATCAGCTGAATTGTAAAACTGTGGGGCTTCTTTGAATTTTTGGATAATTTGAGAGGCGGAAATGGGATTAATAAGAATGAAGAGAAGCGAGAGGAGAATGAGAAGATGTTTGGACATTTTTTTTGCTCAGGTTTCTCTCAACTGAGAAGAGCTGTCTCTGAGAGTTTTTATCATGTGAGTGTGTGTGCTTCAGAGAGAAGACGAGAAGGGTTTTGCTTAGATTTTGAGTTTCTCTCATAAATATATATTGATTAGATTCCAAGCCATTTTCATCATTTTATTATTTTAATATTTTTGTTGATCATGATTAGTTTATGAAACCTATATTATTGTGTCAGTGAAACCAACTTTTTTTTTGGTCAAATACCATTTACAGATTTTTAGAGCTTTGGACTTGTTAAATATTTTTTTATATTGATTGAAGAAGTGTGGCAATTTATTACTTCCACATGTTAACCGAAAATCATTGAGATCCACATTATATGATGATTTATAATGTATATTCTTGATGACCAAGTGATCTAGTAATAAGGTTCTAGTCTTTGTAATTTCGTTTTTATTTTATTTCCTACAAAATGCATGGAAGTTGATATCTGACATTGATAAGTACTTCTCAAAATCAAATTCACACACGTAATATACATATATTTGTCTGCATGCAATACAAACAAGTACTCTTGGAATTCAAATTTTCCTGATAAATATGCATTGGATTTATATGATACTGTGTGGCTATTTCTTAGTAATTGTTACTATCCAAAGCCAATACACAAGTATAAGGGGACGATAAAAACGTGAAATGAATGTTTTTGGAATTTAACAATCTTTTTTAAAAAATAGTATATACATGAGTCATGACTTGGTCAATAATTCTTATGGTTGGGATGTTATGTTTAGCTTTAAACTTTATAGTAATTCTATTCGTTATTTTTATAGGCTTTGTTAGATTTTGTTTGAAGTTTCTATTATGGTCATTTGTCACTTTCCATGACTACATAATTTGTAGGTGAAATGGCATTTTATAATGTATACAAATTGAATCCATTTTTAATTATATTGTAACTCGTATATGCATTTTAAAATATTGCTGCTCTTTTGTGTGGCTTATTGGTCCTTTATTTTCCAATTATTGAAGTTTTATTTTATATCTCTTTATTTTCTGAATAGTCTTCTGTTTCTTAAAGGTTCATGAGATGGGCACTTGGTCAGGGAATGGGTTTCCCTTTTTCCTTCCCTTACCAATTTCATATTATCTAATGATTGTCACACACAAAAAACGAAACTAAACCTGAAGACTAAGCGGTAATTTTAAGCACATATATAAGCTCTCTTATTTAGTATTGATAGTAGTCCATTTATTTTATCACATAATGAAAGTTTTTCAAATAAAGAAAATAGCATATCATAACACTTAGCACCCATGATCATAAAAGTAAATGCAGGAAAAGCAAGACGCGTGGGCCAAACATGAAGTGGAAGAATATCTCAAATCCGAATGGCACGACTTTTCTTTCATCAGCAAATGTGAAATCGCGAGTGCTTTATTTTTTTGTTCTACTCTTTAAGAGTTTAGACATGTCTTTTTTTCTGTATTCCTTTTAGCTTTTCTAAGATCATTTTGTTTTATTTTTTGTTCTACTCTTTAAGAGTTTAGACATGTCTTTTTTTTATGTGGTCCTTTTTGCTTTTCTAAGATCATTTTATTTCAAATGAATTTCATTCATATTGTAAACACTCGCGATTAAGACACCTTATTGCAGCTGTTAAAGAGAAAAAGACCCCTCATTGCAATGCACCATAAAAGATAAAATGCATTGTGTAAGAACCGATCTCGACTCTCAGCCCTACAACCACTGCTTATAATCCACCTATTAAAACGTCTAAGTAAACACAAGAAAAATAATGTTAAGAAACCAAAATTGATCTGTTGAGCCATCGTTTTTTCTTGAAAACAGCTTAACTTATTTCTCAAGGGAACTGGGTGCTAAAACTCTAAGCATTGCGAGACTGCGAGGTTCCTTCTTCTATTTACTTCCATCTATTTTAAACAAAACTCATTTCATTTCATCATTATGATTCTAATAGATTTAATATGAATTATATAATTAGCGACAGCCATAGCTAACTTTATTCCGCAGTTTGAAATCACGAAACTCAAAACTATGATTATTCTTCTTCAATTTTGAATTCGAATTCTGCTTTTAACTATTGTTTTTAATCTTTAGATTATAAACACCATCGTATGATATAGAAACAAAAACATGTATAACAAACGTAAAGTTATGACAATGTATAAAAATGAAAATAATAACAAACGTAAAGTCTATATATGATAGTTTTTTTGTTAGCTAAGAGTATATATATGATGTTGTTGAATAAATAATTGGATCGTGTTAATTCAAGCCACGCACATATTAAGTCTTAATATAATTCTCTCTATTATATGTCTTCACGTTATATGATCAATGAAGGTATATGGCACACTGAATAGACCATACAGACGATAGAAATAATAAATAAGCATGTGTCATGAGTGCAAGGAAAGGTAGTACACGTTCATGGATGTATGCAATATACATATGTATCATATTATTATTTTTTTAAATAAAAGAATATAGTACTATTTGGTTAGAAACATCTTTGTAGTGTAGGTTGTGCATGTATGTGTGAACTCTGTGATAGAATATATAAAATCATGGGGTCTCAAAGGTAGATTTCGAATAAGCAATTATAGTATACATTCACTTCCATGAGTCCATAAGCCATAACTTCCATAGGTACATATCCTACTTCCTAATAGTTAAGAACAACTTGGAAGTATGAACTTTCATGTTACTTAAATGTCGGTATGTATAACCAATCGGTCCCATGCTTATTTTATAATCATATTTTAACGATGTTAGCAAATATAATTATGACAATAAATTCATGTAACCAGTATTTTTCTTTTCCAGGGCAGACAATCCTTGTGGTTGCTAGCTAGTGCTAACTGCTAAGTAATAGAGAGCATCTTATGTCTTGTCTTACAAAGCTATCACACTAGAGAATAATTTCCTGCAAAAGGGGAAGAAGACAGAGTAAACTGACATTGTGCAGACAATAATACAGATTGATTCATCGCTTTGATTTCATTGTAGTCTCTCGCTAATTCAAGACCTTCAGTAACAATAAAAGGCTGAAAAAACGTGTTTGCTGAAGCCAACCAATAATTCCACTGAAGGTAACCCCATGATATGACAGTGAGTATAATGATCGATTTTTAACATTACGAGGAATAACGTAAACAACAAAGTCATGACGTCTCGCAAAGCAAATCCTCGAAGAAACATCCATGATCAGTATATTGTTATCATATGAACAGTTTTGTTAAGCAGAGGATTACAAGCCAAATCACAGCATATTTTTCACGGGTTTATGAAATCAGATCTCATATAAAAAGTGGAAGCAAAGCTATCTCTAATCAATCTCCTCATCACTAGCTTTATGATGAGGGAAAACACAAAGAAAATGAAAACAAAGAATTCAATGTTTTAATGTAATAGTCTTGTTGTCCTTGTCCCTTCGTGCGCGGTTGATAACTAAACTATGCATATGTGAGTGTCCTCCATGGACCCGTGAGAGAAGCTACCAGAAGCAGCAGTAGCAGGTCCACATATCTGCATTAGGGAGTCCATAGAAATGGAGGTTGAATAATGATGGTATCAAACCACTAAAGGCTGTCCACAACGTAACATTCCCAAACCAAATTTACGGATCGATCGCAATTAGCTAGGAGAAACGTTCAGTTAACGGCTATAAAACTGGCCGGAGACAAGCATAATCAATGGATCATCCTAGGTTTCTCGTCCTTTTCTTACTTATCTACCCTTGAGTATGACGTGTCATCAAATGGTCCCTATATATATGTGAGCATTCTAGATTCTAGATAGTGTTTCTTTTTTTGAAAAAAACTCTAGATAGTGTTTCTGTAAAAGAAACTCATTGCGGTCATGTCTGAGCCAGCTATGATATTATTCTTACCGTCAACTCGAGGCGGCTTAGCAAGAATAATAAACAGTTGTTTGTTCCATGCAGAGAAAATAATAAATATAAATAACCTAATCAAATATTTTGGACTGTTTATTTTGCAAGGTGCAATTTCCGTAGTCTCCGGTACAGTATTTACCATAGTGAACAGCTGCAGCTTCCCCGTTTGGCCTGGAATCCTCACCGGAGACAACCTTCCACAACTCAACGGCGGCGGATTCGCCTTAACCCCAGGAGCTTCTGTCGGGGTAACCGCTCCTGCCGGCTGGTCCGGCCGAATCTGGGGCCGAACCGGCTGCAATTTCGACGCGTTCGGCAACGGAAAATGCCTCACCGGAGACTGTGGCAAATTACAATGCTCCGGTGCAGGAGGAGTTCCACCAGCTACACTCGCTGAATTCACAATCGGTCATGGTGGCGCGATGGACTTTTACGACGTGAGCCTGGTCGATGGTTACAACGTCCAGATGGAAATCAAGACGCAAGGCGGCTCAGGCGATTGTCAAAACGTGGGATGCGTTTCAGACCTGAACGTGATTTGTCCGAACGAGCTAAGGATTCCTAATCCTAACGGGGGGAATGCTGTGGCGTGTATGAGCGCTTGCGAAGCGTTTAAAAGACCAGACTATTGTTGCACCGGTGCATTCAATAAGCCGGAGACTTGTCCACCCACCCATTACTCGAAGATCTTTAAAACAGCTTGCCCCAAAGCGTACAGCTACGCATATGACGATGCTACAAGCACTTTTACTTGTGCCAATGCTAATTACTCCATCATTTTCTGTCCCATTATCGCATAGTTCCTTTATCAATAATACTCTGTAATAGCTTGAAGAATAAAAAAGTTTTGCGGAATGAGATAAATTCCGCAAACATTAATAAATAAACTACTTGTGATTTTAGTCATTCAATAAAAGCAAAATATTTTTATATACACAAAAAGCTTAACTATATTTTTTGAACTTAGTTGTACTTTTCCTCGTAGACGATCAATAAGAGTAATTGTAGTTATTCTGTATGATGTGTAAAATGCAAAAAATCAAGCTTTCAAGAGATATTGATGCATAGATACAACCCTATGAATATCTTCTACTAGACTACCGCTATACCAAGTTAAGCTCTGTCTTAGAGCATGTGCAATCCTTAGCGAGAAAAGCATTTAGGATTAATTTTGGATATTTCGAATTTAAAAAAAAAAATGACCATTCACGGGCCCGTCACTTGGTTAACGAGGCACGTGAATAGTGTAAGGATTAATCCTTACCAAAAGATTTTAAGCATTCTTTTGACGTAAACTTTAAGAAAATGAGTTCCACATACCCTAAGAATTCCCTTAAGAATTCCCATTGTGGATGCTCTTACTCTCATGTGCATAATCTTTCAAAATGGACTTTAAGTCATATCAAAACATCTTTACATCCTAACATTACCAATATCTAGATCGGATCAGAACATAGTGTCAATTATAGAGTGATATTTCTTTGTTTCAGGATCATTAGGTTTCTTGATGGGGCATTTACATAGCTAAACAAAAGAAGCAAGATGAAACAATACTCAACAATATACTTTATTTTTAACGGATACAATATTGGTTTTTTTTTGTGAAATAACAAAAAAAGGGTAATTGGTTTTTGGTGAGAAGTAAGAGAAAAGTAGAAAGGGAAAAGAGAAGAGAGAATGTGTTTTTAGTTAGATCATAAATTTTGTTTTTTTTTGTGTTATTTCACCCATTTTTTTGTTTTACTTTGATTTCTGGTAGATATCTGAAACTCTTGAATCAAATAGATAACGTGTGCAGCCCTTAACAATGTTACGGACTAGAATACATTAAAGTCTACATTGTTGTCTCTGTAATCTTATATAAGTCGTCTGTCCTTTTCAGTTTCTCAATATATGTATGATATGAATCATCAAGTGGGAAGATAAATTGAATTTAACTAAGTTTTCCAAATAGAATAAATAAACATGTACACGCTGAAATAAAAAAAATAGTGTTTGTATTTGGAAAACTAATATTTATGAATTTTTACTTTGAATACTATAATAAACTATTAATTAATATAGCTTCTTTTTTTTAAAAAAGAGGTTAATATAGCTTCTCTATTCATTTAATGCATATTTCTGTTCTTTTTACCTCATTTATTAGGAAATAAATAATTACGTTATAATAGGCACATGTTAAAATCAAGATCAAAGTCCAACCTTCACAGAATTAATAATCGCAATTTGCCTTATTTTTCTAGGAATGTTAAGTCAATAGATAACTTCTGCAGCCCTAAACTGCGATACGGACTAGAATTCATTGTATTCAAACACATTGTCAAGTCTTTCTAACCTACTTGAATTTATAAAAACGTGAAAATTAATTTTTGTCTGTACCTTGGCCGGCCAATTTAGTTCAGGCGGTACCAGCAACTACTGACCACAGAAATAACTATAAATAGAGGCATCAATGACACAAAGTTTCATTCATCAATACACATTAATTAGATCGAAACTTGAGATTAAAAATGACGAATCTCTCCGGTTTACAAATCCTCCTTTTCTCCTTCATCATAGCCACAGGTATGCATGCATACACAAACATTCAAATATATCAGTTTTTCTTTTTCTTTTTTTTTTTCTTTTTTTGTTCAGAAATAAATCAATTTTTCTTATGATTAAAATTGCACAAAAGTTTTCATCAACTTTTATTGTTCCATGCAGAGAAAATGATATAAATAACCTAATCAAATATTTTGGACTGTTTATTTTGCAAGGTGCAATTTCCGTAGTCTCCGGTACAGTGTTTACCATAGTGAACAGCTGCAGCTTCCCCGTTTGGCCTGGAATCATCACCGGAGACAACGGTCTACAACTCAACGGCGGCGGATTCGACTTAACCCCAGGAGCTTCTGTCGACCTAACTGCTCCTGCCGGCTGGTCCGGCCGAATCTGGGGCCGAACCGGCTGCAATTTCGACGCGTTTGGCAACGGAAAATGCCTCACCGGAGACTGTGGCAAATTACAATGCTCCGGTGCAGGAGGAACTTCGCCCGTTACACTCGCCGAATTCACAATCGGTCTTGGTGGCGCGATAGACTTTTACGATGTAAGCCTGGTTGATGGTTACAACGTCCAGATGGAAATCAAGACGCAAGGCGGCTCAGGCGATTGTCAAAACGTGGGATGCGTTTCAGACGTGAACAAGATTTGTCCGAACGAGCTAACGGTTCCTAATCCTAACGGGGGGGATGTTGTGGGGTGTAAGAGCGCTTGCGAGGCATTTGGAAGACCAGACTATTGTTGCACCGGTGCATTCAATAAGCCGGAGACTTGTCCACCCACCCATTACTCGAGGATCTTTAAAACAGCTTGCCCCAAAGCGTACAGCTACCCATATGACGATGCTACAAGCACTTTTACTTGTGCCAATGCTAATTACTCCATCATTTTCTGTCCCATTAGCACATAGTTCCCTTATCATTTATCAACGACGATTGGTAATTAATAATCATGTTAATCTCTGAAAGAAGTTTTGCGGAATGAGATAAATTCCGCAAACAATAATGAATTACTTGTGATTTTACTCATTCAATAAAAGCAAAATATTTTTTATGTACACAAAAAGCTTAACTATATTTTTTGAACTTAGTTGTACTTTTCCTCGTACACAATCAATAAGAGTAGTTGTAGTTATTGTACTGAGACGACTCAAAAATGTTATTGTGCACGAACCAATTGGATGTAAATGTGCATGCATTTAAGAAAAAAATTCTGTATGATGTGTAAAATGCAAAAAAATAAGCTTTTAAGAGATATTAATGCATAGATACAACCCTATGTAATTTACTTACCGCTATACCAAGGTAAGTAAATTCTTGTCCATTGTTACTTAAATATTATGCTAACGGATATTCTGTTCTGTTTTTTTTTTTTTTTTGGGAAACAAACGGATCGTCTGTTTCACCGCCTTAGAGCATCCACATTGGTGAACCCCCAATGGGGTTCACCAAAAAAAAAAAATTGATTTTTTAATTTTTTTTTGTTTTCTAAAAAAAAAAAAAAAAAATTCGGACAAATGGGGTGCCGCCACGTGCCGAACCCCATGTGAACTAGGTTCACCCAAATAATATTATTTTAATTTTTTTTTTTCTTGGGAAAGGGATGAACCCCCTTATGAAACTCTAATGGAAATGCTCTAATGTATCTTATAGCTTGCAGAAACAAAACATAGGTCATATTTTGATTTCTTGGTTAAGAACATGACAAGCAGAAGCATCTATGGAGATTTTTCGAGGAAGGCCCCAATTAGAGGTATACTTCAACAGCTTTGTTCCGCTATTTGCTTCATCAACATTCTTGCCGCACAAGGTTCCTACTTTTTCTTTTTTCACTTGGACTTTTGTGTAGAATGGAACATGTTCATGTCTTAACCAGCTCCGTACCTTGAGTTATTATTATTATTTTTATTTTTTTACCTTGAGTTATTTGCTAGGGAAATAGCTGCTGGATGGACTTCTTTGGAGGGGGGGGGGATGAACCAGTTCACTTCCAGGATTGAGATATCTCTTGAAAATTAGTGGGTGCATCAACACTTTCTAGCTAGAAGAATACTCGGTTGGGCCAATTTTCATGGTGGGGAGTGGGAACAGTGAGGAGACCTTTCAGTAGCGGTAGAAAGTATTGTTTAGAACATCTCCAACCTAATACTTTATTTTAAGGGGATCAAAATCTCAAAATGAAGATTTGAGGATTGATTCTTCCAACCATGAATCCTCAAAAAAAATTTAAAAAAATTATTCATTTGTATTGTAATTTTTAACATTAACAAAAGTTACTTATAATAATAAAACTTCACAAATGTATATAAAACATGTTTAATATATTATACAACATATAATATTATAATATTATATAGTAAAATTATAAGAATTACATATAAGATAAAATAATACATATACACAAATTTTTTAGAAAGTTATATATAAAATACCACTTGTAAGATATATAATATTTAAGGGTTTGTAAAATTTGTTTTAATTTGTGCTAAGTTTGTTTGATGTATTTTTATTTTGTGTGAGCTTTATTTAATGTATTTTTCTATTCTATGCATTTTATTTTAATGTTATATAATAGTTTACTATTTTATTTTATTTTGGTGTACATAGACTATTTAATTTATGTATAGTATATAAATTTATGAAAAAATTAATTATAAAGATAAAAAAAAAAAAATAATTTTGAGGTTATAAATAGTAAAACGTTAAATTTAAAAAGGTTTGAAGATTTAAGGTTTGATTGAAGATGTCGCTCATAGCAGACAACATCGTTTGAAGGAGCAGACGTTGGAATCAGACGAGAAGCCTGAAACAACTACTGTTAGATTATCGTCTCAGAGTCACTGTACCATCATCAATTTTCTATAAGTCACTGTACCATCAATTTAGTAAGTTTTTTTCTTCTCCTGTCATCGAAGATGTTTCAGACAAATATGTATATAGTACAGTAAGATACCTTATGAAGAACGGTGAGGGGACCCGGAAGAGACTGAAAATTTCTGTTCCACACTTTGATAATTCTGCTTTGATCAAAAGTTATGACAAGACTTTGATTGGCAGATGTTTCAACCCGGCAGATCAGAAGGTCGACTCTTTGATTGTGATGCTTCCCAAGTTTTGGAAGATGGAGGATAAAGTCGTCGGCACTGATTTAGGACTTGGGAAATTCCAGTTTCACTTTGAAGAAGAAGGGGATATGGAGGCGGTCTTGGAGATGCAGCCGTTTCACTTTGATTACTTTATGCTCTCGCTGGCCCGGTGGAAACCAAGGATGACAAACGGCTACCCTTCGGAGATTCCTTTCTGGATAAAAGTGGAGGGTCTACCAACTGAATTCTGGTCAGACAAGACTTTTCAGAGCATAGGAGATGCCATTGGAGTGACCACGGACATCGACTTGGACCTCGGCAAGATTCGTGTGATCATTGATGGCAGTGAGCCGCTATGCTTTGATACGACTTTATCATTCAATGGAGGTGAGTTCTATGAGGAGCAAGAGGCTCACGTTTCTCTTAAGTATGACAAGCTATTTGGTTGCTGCGATCTTTGCTCTAGCTTGTGCCATGCCAGCCATAACTGCCCCACAAAGGTGAAAACAATGATCCAAAGGAGAGAGAATAGAGGATCAGGAGAGGCTAGAGCAGAGGATGGAGCAAGGAGTTATCGTGGTGTGCTCTCTAATGGCGTTGAAAGTCATTCCCAAAAGAATAAGGATTCTGCAGGGTATCTTGTTAAAGGAAAAGGTAAAAAATACGAGGAATACGAGGCAAAACGGGTCCAGGGGTCGGATAGGAGTAACAGGAGGTCGTATACTGATTACAAATCAAGAAGGGAGGAGGAGGGAGTACTACGTAACCGTCAATTTCGACGTCCACAAGGAAGAGGGGAGGAGCAGGAAGAGCAGAGGTGGTCCCAGCGCCGTGACAGAAGTGTTAGAAGTCCGTCTCGCCCTAGAACTGATGAGCAGAGAGAAGAGGGAGAGATAATGGTGATGGACAGGAATGTGCAGGTTCGCCAAGAGGAGGAAGATCGAAATTTAGTGTCAGAAACTGATCCCTTTGGTCAGGGAGCTGCACTGAATCGAGAGTTTTCTTCCAGCAAACCTGTAGACGTTGCAACGGTAAAGGTTAATGAGGGAAAGGAGCTTGATCAGGAAATGGAGGATAATGTGGGGCTGGGGGATGGTTTTTTCGTGGGAGAAGAGGACTTACAAGATCTCACAGATGAGGAAGTGGAGGGTCAGGAGGACAGTGGTGACGCTGAAGAGATTATGGCAGGTTTGGAGGTGGCTGGGCACAAGTTAGCAGGAGCTGGAGGGGAGAAGAAGCAGGACGTGAGGAAGCCGGTGTTTAGTGTTAACACAACGGGGAATCCCACGAAGAAGTTCAACCAAGTCCTTCTCTCTCCCCGCAAGCGTACTACTAATAAACAGGGCCTCAAGAGGGGGGGAGGTGTTAAGCAAGCTGAGGAGAAGGGTCCTTCAAATCCGAAGCCTTCATACAAACCTTGAGTCTTATGGTTGTGTCTTTCATCAAACATGAGAAGTGGGAGCTTGGGGATTTGGTTTTATGTTTGTTCTTTCAAGTATTTTCAATGATAGCTTGGAGCTTATCTGAGCGTTTACTTTTCTTTCCTGTTAGTTTAATGAGTGTAATGCTCATATTTGGCTTTGCCATTTCATATTTTAATAAAACGATTTATTTGGTTTGCTGGTGGTTTGGTGATAAGATCTTTGGGTGGAGGGTAATAGGTTCGGATATGGGGTTTGCAGGTTTTGATATCATCAAGGTCATTCATGACATGTTTTTTCAAGGGATGGAACTATGGTTTATGTTGGAACAAGGTTTTGCTTTCATAGCTGGGGACTTGTTCCTGATTATTCTGGTCTCTTTAAACCAGCCCAGGGAGGTACCAAAGACAAAGGAGGTATGTGGTCTTACTCTCTATCAAACGTTTGAGCCATGGAGGATAAGTCTAAAATTCTATTGTGATTTTTACTGGCTTCCCGGGAGGATAATTATGGATTACATGATATTAACTAAGAGGTCCAAGGATGGCTTATGCTGCGTGGGTCCGTCTTTATTCATCTTTATGACAGAATTTTGGAGGTTTACTCGGTTCTTTTCTTTCTTATGCCTTTGTTTTAATTGTTATTTGGTTCTAATGACATGGATTATAAACACTGGGATTGACTTAGTTTGGGAAGGAGGTTTTCTCGGTGGTAACAGCACCTACGCATTCTTGGACTCTGATGTTTATACTTGGGGAATGGAGGAACTGGTTCTCCTTTTTTCTTTCTTCTGGTTTATTTTCATGAATGCCAAGTGGGTTCATTGGACTAGCTACTGTTGTCGTTGTGTCTCTAAGTTGGTTGGTGGGTGGTTGTTCGAATGGAGAAGGTACAAAGAAGGAGTTCTGAGTTCTCCATCGATGAATATTATATCTACGGTTTTCTTCAACCAGCTTCTAAGACCACACAAGGAATTGGGAAAGACTGGGGTTCAGACTCGAAGGTTGGGGCAGAGGAGGTTTTTTAACTCTGCTCTTTATTCAGTTGGTGGAGACTATGTTGACATTATTGATGTAATACACGCAGTGGTCGCTTGGAGATTTTTGATAGTTTTTCTTCTTCCTCTTCGATTATTGTTTTCTAATGGTGGTATGGTTTCAATGGTGCTAATGGCTTCAGCTTTTGGCCTAGACCTTTGGTATGTATTTTGTTTTTTGGTGATACGATCATCTTCCAAGAGTTTTCAATGGAATAGATGCTCCTTCTCTATTTATCTTTGGCATATGGTCTTCATTGTTGCCTACGGACAACACATATACATATGGATGTTTTTACGTTTTTTTTTAAGGTTTATTTTAATCTCCACCTGCGATGGATGGATGCTACTTGTACAATGTCTTGCAATGAGTTACGACTCTTTTGTTATCACGACAACTCTTTGCTGTGGAGTTTTTCTGTTCACATTTCTTAGGGGTCTCTTTATACCCGACTGTGAAGTTCACAGGAACAATATGTATATAAGTTTTAATGAGAGTATTAAGCTGGAATTGCAGAGGAATGGGTAGTAAATGGACAATTAGTTACCTCCGGGAAATATGGCATAAACATAAACCTGATTTTCTGTTCTTATCGGAAACAAAACAAGATTTTAATTTTGTACAAGGATTTCAGACACATTTTGGATATGAGGATTTAAGTACGGTGGATCCGGTTGGAAGGAGTGGGGGTCTCGCTCTTTTCTACAACAAGGAGTTTCAGGTCAAGATTTTATACTCAAGCAATCGAATGATTGATGTGGAAGCGGTGGTGATGGGGAGAAAGGTTTTTCTTACTTTTGTGTATGGAGATCCGGTACAAGATCTACGTGACCGAGTATGGGAGCGCTTAACTCGATATGGATTAGCACGATCTGAACCTTGGTTTATTATTGGAGATTTAAATGAAATTACGGGTAATCACGAGAAGGAAGGAGGGGCGGTCAGGAGTTTGGCTTCCTTTGTTCCTTTCAACAACATGATTCGGAATGCTGGTCTACTTGAGTTTCCGGCTCGAGGAAACAAAATGTCTTGGCAAGGACGTAGAGGAAAAGGAAAAGGCGCAGTAATGATACGGTGCCGTCTTGATCGGGCACTAGCAAATGAAGAATGGCATACGCTTTTTCAGTGTTCCTATATTGAATATTTAGGGATGGTGGGGTCAGATCATCGTCCAGTAGTTGCCTATATGGAGGATAAAATTTACAAAAGGAGAGGACAGTTTCGTTTTGATAAGAGATGGATTGGGCAGGAGGGTTTTATGGAGTCCATTATTGCCGGCTGGACGATACGACAAAATAACCAAGCCGATGATTTGGTATCAAAGATCGGTAATTGTCGACATGAGATAGCAAGATGGAGGAGAAATAACCCACCATACGGGAAGGAAAAAATTAGGGATCTCCAGAAAGCTCTAGAAGAGGTACAGATGGATGATGAGAGAACACAAGAGGATATTCTGGCAGTGTCTAGGAAATTACAGGAAGCATATAAGGAGGAGGAGGATTATTGGTATCAAAAGAGCCGTAACATGTGGTACTCTTCGGGCGATCTTAACACTAATTTTTATCATGCTCTGACAAAACAACGACGGATTCGTAACCGGATTGTCGGCTTGTATGATCATAATGACGATTGGATAACAGAGGAGACGGGTGTGGAAAAAGTAGCGGTGGACTATTTTGAGGATCTGTTCGCTTCTACGTCTCCTTCTGAGTTTGATTCTTTTCTCGAAGACGTTCCGTCGACGATTACCCACCAAATGAACCAAAGATTGTTGAGGCTGGCTACTGAGGAAGAAATTAGACAAGCTTTGTTTATGATGCACCCAGAGAAGGCACCAGGACCAGATGGAATGACTGCGCTTTTTTTCCAACATTCCTGGCATGTTATTAAAAAGGATTTGGTACAGATGGTGAATAGTTTTTTGGTTTCAGGAGATTTGGATGCTCGGTTAAACATTACTAATATTTGTATGATTCCTAAAACGGAGAGACCAACAAGGATGACAGAGCTTAGACCAATAAGTCTCTGTAATGTAGGTTATAAGATTATATCAAAATTGTTGTGTCAGCGACTGAAGATTTGCTTGCCTAGGCTTATATCGGAAACGCAGTCGGCTTTCGTCCCAGGAAGGTTAATTTCGGATAATATTTTAATTGCTCAGGAGATGTTTCATGGGTTGAGAGCTAATAAGTCTTGTCAAGGAAAATTCATGGCGGTAAAGACAGACATGAGTAAAGCTTATGATAGAGTGGAATGGGACTTTATTCAAGCTTTGTTCCACAAGATGGGTTTCGATCCCCATTGGACGAAGCTTATGATGGCATGTATTTCGTCGGTCCGATATAGGGTACTGATAAATGGTCAACCTAAAGGATCCATTACTCCTCAGAGAGGTTTACGACAAGGGGACCCATTGTCGCCTTATTTATTTATCCTGTGTACGGAGGCTCTAATTTCTAATATTAAGAAGGCGGAGCAACAAC